>BOPN01009969.1:22500-27317 GCA_017312705.2 Penaeus japonicus
ATGTTGACTTTGATGAATCCAATCAAAATAATACTGAATCACATGGTTTAGGAGCTTCCAACGAGTATGAGCAGTTGTTATTACTCTAAACGATACTGAAAAGATAATGAATAGCTACTTGGGAACGATATCCTTGTTGATTTAACAAGGTGCTATGACGTTAAATAATTCTTTTGCGGAATTTCCAAATTATAATGATCTTAGAGCAACTGCATTACGCAAACCCTATTGATGAATGCAACTCCCTCTGACTTTTGGGGCTTTATCAGTTCAAACTTCTAACAAAATTTCCTACCGAGATTGAGACTAGATCCGTCTAGAATAGGGAGCATGTGAACCTGATGTGATGAATGTGAACTTTATCAGTTTCTTCACACTTAGTCTGGAATTCTCTTCGATATTGTTAGCGCTGCGGACGTATCATCTGCATCGATTCAGCCGAACAAAAATATCACGGATTGCCGATTGAATTTCAACCAGAACCTTACTATTGACTTTTTTTATAATCTCCCTTCGGACCTCTTGCACATTAAATGTATATATATATATATAATGAGATAATAAAATGTATCTTGACGATGAGGGTATATTACTAAACTAATAATTTAACAAAAAAATTATGTAGAGTTAGGGACATATAATTATATATATATAATCATTTCATAACAAACATATAAACTAAGCTTGCATCTATTTATTGAAATACAATATATATATATATATATATATATATATATATATATATATATATATATATATATATATATATATATATATATATATATATATATATATTTATGTGTGTGTAAATATGAATATGTAATTGTTGTTTTTCATCTGTTTAGGGGAGAGGGGAGTCTATCCAATGTGCATCACTGAAAGCTTTACAGTAAGTCGGGTAGTGACAAGATATTCGCGTGTATATAAATTGTGGCAAATCCCTCTTCAAATATTTTCTGTCCGATGATTGAACAAAAAAGAGAGAGAGAAAAAAGAAAAAATCTGAAACATATCAGAACCGAAGAAAAACAAAAACAAAAACAAAAAAACAAATAGATTCGCATTCCCTTTTCATGGAAGGAGATTCACGCAATTTATTTAATGATTCGGAAAGTAATTAAGACGTAAATGAAGGTGGCGTTTTGTTGAAGAAATCGATTACCCGATTTGCTACGTGTCTTTGAGTTGTTATTACTAAGACTTTCATCCTTGGTATTATAAGAATAGAGAAATAAAATTCCCAGCATATTCTGTAGGTTTTGCCTCTGCGCGCGTGGCTTATCGTAAAGCTTAAAGTCGTCGAAGATAATCTCTTGAATGAATAAAGATAAATGAAACAGGAAAGGCTTTATTGTTTCTTGTCTTTTTTTTTTTTTTTTTTTTTTTCGTTATGACGCACGCGTTCTCGCTTTCTCCGTCTCCGTGCGTCATTTTCTCTTCCTACCATTGTGTTAACGTCGTTCTTCATGCTATCTATTTCATGAGGTTAATATTAGGCATCCTCTATGCTGTGGAACAAAAGGTCCAGATAAGACATATAAGACAAAAAAAAAAAAAAAAAAAAAAAAAAATGCTCGCAGATTAAGACTGCATTAATAGCTTCAGTTCTCTATGTAGTGTCAGGAAATAAAACCGAGAAGAAATAATAAGAAAAAATGAAAAGAGAAGAAGAAGAAAAGGATATCTCCCCCCTTGATATCCTCTAAAACGCAAGCAGTGTATTCCAACCCCAGTTCTAATTCCGGCACTTCGAGCCAGAAAGAACAGCGGGGATACAGGCCCTCCTCCCTATTACCGACCTTATTTTTATTACGGTTTAAGTGTTCTTTCGGTTATAACGATTTAAACTTCGCCTACGTATGGTAAACATTGATAAAGAAAAGAAAGAAAAGAAAGATTAAAAAAGAGGAAAACATGAAAACAGAGACATACTAACTGCTAAATAATCTTCTGTTGGAGTGTGAATTAAAGAGAATAGTTATAAAAAGCCGTGCACTGTCACTGCTTAACTCTGTCACGAAAATGTGTTTCATATGCGTTTGTTAAATGGAAAATACCTCTGACATAGCAGACAACAGTAAAGGAGAGGAATTCCCGATTGCAATATAAAAAAATTGGCAATTTGGTAGAATTTCCGAAAGGAGAAAATGTAAAATACAGCAGATAATGCAACCAATAAGCCGTATAAATATTAGTAATCAGGAGGATCCGGAATGATTTGTGAATTGATAAACAAACAAATAAAAATCTGATTTCGTTTCCTTTTTCATTCATGTGATGGCACACACATCACGAGTAATGAATGAAGTAGAAGCAATAAGTGAAGGATTAATCACACACACTACACTTGTCGATAGTCTATAATATGGATCTTTTTGCGCATGACCTCGGAGAATGCTTTGTGCAGAAAACGATTTACTCTGACGTCAATGGACACAGAAATAGGTGACTAGATATTCTTTATTGATGGACAATATTTTCTGTATAAAGATTCATGCAATGACCCCCAATGCCATAAACATATTTACATTTATTTCTCTTCTTGTGATGCTCCGCTTTTGGTCGCTCTGTCTCTAATCATTATTTTATGCATTCCCTGTTTTTCACTTGCCTTAAACGCTGTCTGTGTTGGTGACAGTTTTTGAAAATGTATTTTGCCCGATTTTTTTTTTCTTCATAATTTTAGCAAATCCTGTGTTAGGGGAATCTCTTTAACAGTTTATAACTTTTCTGAATCTCTTATTCTTTTCACAATATGTCAAAACAAAGAATCAATAACTCTCTTATCAATCGTTTTTTTTTCTTATCATATTCCGTCAAAAATAAAGGAACACGCCATTGACATAGCAACGAATAAGTAACGATATAAGAATAATCAGTGTATACTGTGAAAAAACAACAGATAGATATGAACCAATATATATGTATATATATATATATATATATATATATATACATATATATATATATATATATATATATATATATCTTTATCTATCTACCTATCTATCTATCTATCTATCTATCTATCTATCTATCTATCTATCTATCTATCTATCTATCTATCTATATATATATATATATATATATATATACATCCATACAGATAGCTAGATAGATAGATATTTTTTCTTTCTTTTTCTTTTAGTAGGAAAATAAAGATGAATGCCTAAACCGACGTAAAGATGAACGCACATGACGGAAATACACGGATTACCTCCACTCGCCAACACACCTTCTCCCAAACATATCAGCAGCGACAGCACTTCACGCACCACTTGTTATAAATGGCTAAACATTGAGCATGGAATTAGGTTACGTGGCCACACTTAAGCGAAATCACGGCACAGAGTTAAAGCTGATGTAGGACCGTAGTGTAAAATCGTAAATCCTTACTTAACTCCTGTAGTGGTTGTTGTTATGGAAGTTTCATAGAGGGCGCTCAGCAGAGGTGGCTGTTTTGGGTGTTTAGGCAGAAGCATGTCCAATTATATTTCTCTCTCTCTCTCTCTCTCTCTCTCTCTTCATTCTCTCTTCATTCTCTCTTCATTCTCTCTCCCTCTTTTTCCCTCTCTCTTTCTTTCTTTTTTCCTGATCCCTCATTACTCCTATCTCTCTCTCTCACTCCTCCCTGTTTTGTTTCCTCCTATCTACCTCTCTATCTCAGTTTTTCCCTCTCTTATTTGTACCTTTTTACCAGCCTCTCCCATTTCTATTAAGCTAAGAGTTCCTATCATTTATTCATGATTTTATATACTTTCTATTCTTGTGGAATTAATATATAAACTTTTCAATCCAACTATGAATAATTATTAGAGTTTGCAGAACGCTGTGCCTAGAATATTTTGATTATGGCATTTCATTTTGTCTTCTAATTTGTGTATATTTTAATTTGGCCTTTCCATCACCCTGTAGAAGTTTTTCATGTCTGACAATAGTTTTTTTTTTTTTTTTTTTATTACAGTGATGACAAGAAATTGCTAAGGTGACTATGTCACTGATATTTACAAGAATGACACCTGGAGAAGTAGCTTTCAGACTGGGGTGGAAATCCATTTTCTAGCTAAGAATGGATTCAGTACAGGATATAAGACCTTTTGTGTGTAATGAATGTGGTTCCAGCTTTAATAAGAAGTGGAACCTGAAGGTCCACATGGAATCACACAGTGATCCCTTTGAATGTGAAGTGTGCCACTTAAAATTCAAGTTCCGGCACAAGCTGCGATCACACATGGGGCGCCACACTGGGATCATAAAGTACAACTGTAAGAGTTGTCCAGCAGTCTTTGGATACAAAAGAATGCTCATCTCGCACATGCACACTCACCATGGAAGTCCTACACATTACTGCACTGGCTGTGGGGCTCACTTCAGTAAAAAGGATGATATAGAGACCCACGGTCTATTGTGTCTAAATATAAAGAAGTGCAATGAGGAGGAGGAGGATTGCAAACCCATTGTATTACATATTGCTGAGGAAATGGCCCGGAATAACAAGAAAAAGGGGTCTGAAGAACCTTTGTTTGAATATGAAAGCTGTCAACAATTGCAAGAAAAGAGCAAATTAATTACACTGCAGGATAGATGCAACAATGAAGATATAAGAGAAGAACATTATGCATATAATAAACATTCAGAGTCTAGAAGGGATCACGAATCTAGGCATGAAGAGTATTCAAATTTAATAGCAAGTTTAACAGATTCGGGAGATGCAGAAGCAGTAGACAATAGAAATGAAGGGATTGATATAAGAAAGAATAATAATAAAATAACAGAACATTTACATGACATGAATAAAGGGAAGGATATGGCTTTTA
>BOPN01009970.1:15000-22500 GCA_017312705.2 Penaeus japonicus
AATCAATGATGCACATAGTATGAGAATTGTCAATGCTTTATCAAAATTTTAAGAATACACTTGATACCAGATTATCCCTTTTTCATGGATAGCATCATGGCCAGAGATTCATCCTCCTAAACAAAAATTGCTGCATTTTATAAAGCCCTAACTATTTTTTATACTTATAATTCTTGATGTTGACTGTACTTTTGATTGAATTTTTACAAATACTTTTCATTTTATTCCAGGTCGAGTTAAGGAGTGGAGCAGCAGTTGTCTCCTTTTGTGATATTTGTGTTGTAGTGATGGAGTGTCAAGAATCTCAGGTAACAAAATCCCAACATGATGGAGAAAAGCAGGCAGCCTTATATGCCCATGATGGTGAAACTAGTGCAGGTGAAGGAGAAAAAACAAAGTACCTCAGTGAAGGAGGACAATGCACAGATGCAGATACGGAGCAGCCTTCAAAAAGAATCGTAGATGCAGAAATGGCCAGCCACTCTGATACAGCTGCTGCAGAAGGCGAAGGAGGGAAGCAGTGTGATGATGGAAGTGCAAGAGAAGATGGGGAAGAAATGGATTCCAAAATTATTCAAGAAATTCCTGCCAGACAAAATGTTGATCCAGATCTGATCAAAGAGGAGCCATGCTCCCCTGCACATCAAAAAGGAGATACTATGGTGGTAGAGGAAAGAAATAATGAAAAACTGGCAGAGAAAATTGAGGAGAATGAAGAAAGGGAGAGAAGGGAGACTGTTGCCAATGGGGAGCATGAGTCATCTGAACAGCAAGAATGTGTCGAGGAAACAGGCGACCAGGCACAGGAAGCGACGGGAGAGGAAGAAATAAGTGAGGACATGCATATGTACAAGCTAGGGAAGATCTGTCGAATCTGTGCGGAAATGACAGTTGTGTTCGATGGGCCAAAGAAGGGGGTCCCAAAGCATGAAATTGTTAAACACGTTAAAAAAGTTTGGAATGTTGATCTCTCCGACGAGGATCCAGACATCTTTCCTGTTAATGTATGTCAGTATTGTGAGAGGAAAATCAAAAGACTATACCTCAAAGTGTCAAAGAAAAAGAAGTGCGAATTCTATAGGGATAAACCGGCAGACTTTGTTGCACACACTGCCCAGAACTGTGTTGTGTGCATATTGAAAGATGATCAGCCTGACAGTCCTTGCAACCCAGTGACTGAAGAGGCACAGCAGGTCGAGGCATTGGAGACAAAAGTAGATTCCCAGGGTGAGGGGAGCAAGGGCAACAAGATTATTGTGCCATCCATGGAACCGAGAAGAAACCCTGCACGGAAGCGAGGATGGATAGACCATGATACTGACACACCATTATTTGTGTCAGTTGGATGTCAGACAGAAGAGGATGGAACATCAGAGAACGTGACCGGCTTAGAAGAACACGATTACACTCAGGATGAGGCTCTCAGTCAATTTCTTGTTATACCAAAGAAGTTTGGGGGAAGGACCCCATACCACAAGTTATCTCTTACCGCTGTTAATGCCAAATACATCAGACAGGACCGACTGAAGCCTCTGATAGCACATATAGACAAGTTTTGCCAAGTACAGAAAGAAAATAAAATTGATGCCATGTTCTTCCTCTTGATGGAAGCTCTGAGAGATGCTGGAGACCGAGTAAGAGAGACACAGGTTGAAGACATTTGGTGTCGCAAGAATAACGTAGGAATGTCTCTCACTGATGAGGAGTGTCTTGCCAAGCGGATCTTGCTCAAACAGACCAAAGATCAGTATAGGAAGGAATATAGTTATTACAAAGAGAAGCTAGAGAAAGCAGTATTGAAGCCCCCATTTATCATTGACAAGTTAGAGAAGACATACTTTCCGGAGTACCTTGAGTTCTTTGTGACAGAGGGGGAGACGGGGCCCATCATCTACCAGCATGAGAAGCAGTCTCACCCATCATACTTTGCCATCAGTGGCTCAGTAGAGAGCAGCAGCAAGCTGGACGGCAACTACGCAGGCGTTGTGGGTGCTCGTTGGCACTACTTTGATGCTGTTGCCAAAACTCTTGAGGAGCTGGCACACTCCCTTGAGAACGAAATTCATGAGCTAGATGACGATGCCTGCATTCAAGTCGACTTACTGGATTATTGTGAAGAAAAGAGAGACCTCACAAATTTTGGTGATAAGAATGACTCCACAGCCACAGGCAGATGCAGTCAGAGCAAGATGATGACATATTTCTTTGGTATTCAAACTATGCAGGCTGTTGTTGACAACAAAATCCACTTCATATACAAAGCCAATCCCAACAATGTCCAGTTCCGCCCACTCATGAAGGCCCTGGTTGCCGAGGGAAACAGTCTACGCCCCACAATATGCAGCATTGAGGAAGAGAGAGCAACCATGAGTGAAAAGGTCTTCTACATCACACTGCCTGGAGGCACTCCTCTACGCTTCCTAGTTTATTTTGCCAACGCAACACTTGAGATTCGCAAGGATTACAGGTTAGTGCACCATTATTTTTAGTTTAATGCAGTGACAATAGGAACATGCAAAGTCTACTATGGTTTTGTTTTATTTAGTCACCAAGGAGTCAATTAGTAGGCCTACCTAACCTCACCTGTGTAACCCTTTCCTTGATTTTTTTGAAGAAAATTTGTTTTTTTTCTATTCCTATCATTATTGTTACTGTCATTGTTATTTTTTTTATTATTATAATGGTAATAACAATAAGAATAGTATTTATGTTGAAACTTTTTTTCCCTAGACTGACATTTTTCACAGGGTCAGATCACTTTCAAAATACATTATTGTATTCAAAATACAAGGCATCAAACTAATCACTACTTAATATCACTTTGCTAATATATCAACTATAGACATAATCCATTGCAAAGGGGCTTATGTAATTGATGTGGGGCTGCTATCCAGTAGGTTTGGTGGAACAAGGAAAGCTCGAACTTTGCTCCATGACCACAAGTTCCACCCAATAATGCTCATTTATACATTAGATTACTAAATTTAGATTACTAAAATTCTTCTTCACTTTTGTTAGACTTACAGCCGGTGCTGGCATGGCAATGACATTGATTAGACAAATAATTCCTGTAATTTAGTCATTTAATCTCTGTCTGCAATAGGTTAAACATTGTACCTTATGTATAGAATATTATAGAAAACACACATCATCTTTAGATGTGGCCTGTTTTGGAAGGGTTAAAGGAAGGGGATAAACAGGTGAGGTCAGTTTGGTCTATTAGTTAACTCATAGGTGACGAAGTAGAGCACTCTATATGTATGAAAAAAAAATATATAACAAAATCACGTAGAAAGTGCATGTACACAGACACTCTTGTCATCAATGAGTTAAGGAAAAAATATGTAAATCTACCATATATTTTTGCATTGGATTAATGAACTGTTATGAGTACCCATATATTTTGCACCCGTGTGAAGTATTTTTGTATAATGTAGAGAGTGATAGGAGATTAAAAGGATTATATACTGTATCTTGCAATTTTTTATTGATTTGATTCATGCAGATATTAATGATGATATAAACACTTTTCTGATTAAAGGTAATTCACCTATCAATATTTCTAGGAATATCAGTGGCCTTACCTTGTCGTCATTCAAGAAGGTCCCGGCTGTTATCAACCGCTACGGCAACCTCTGCCTGGAGCTGAAGCGGAGCTGGCTAGCCACGAGCCCTCGTCTAATCCATGTTGGCCGTGTGACTAACTGTCGAACAAAGTGCAGCCGTTGTGGAGAACAGGGACATAATGTTCGGAAGTTAGTATTACCAAATATAACAACTTACTGCTTTTCTCATTCATACCTTTTTTCAGAAGGTTAGATGTTTTGCTGTGTGTGAGCTGGAATAAGAGAATTGTGATTATTATTGAAGGAAGTGCTATTGTGAAGAAATAGTTTCACATACCAAAATGGATTATTAACTGGTTGATCACAAATCTGGTATTGATATGCAGTATATGCACTATGAAATGTCATATGTTGAATATTTGTCATTAAATGAACATCAACTGTTGCCACATTTCTGGCTGTACCATATGCTGTCTAGACTTGATAGATTAATACAACTGTACAATTATTCATATTTCATAAATGTAAAACAGTGCATCCTTATGAATGAAATAATTCCTTTTGATTCATGTGAGGTCTTTTACTAAAGAGGGACTTTGCTTTTTTGTTGTCTTTATTTTATGTTGGCTTGTTTCCGGGGATTGACTTGTTTCTAAAAATTTTTACTTATTCTGATTAGTTGAATAACATCTCTTCTTTTTTCTCTAGTTGTAATTTTTTCTACAAACACAATATAGGCTTGATAATCTGTGACCATCAAATGAGTTTGAAGTCATTTAGCTTGTTTGGTGTGTTGTGTCACATATGATATTTTTTTTATGATATTTTGATAATGATGCTGTGTTAAAAAAAAGAAAAAAAAGTGTATTCTTGATATTGCCGTTGATTAATTAACGTGACTCAAATTGCTATGATTCATATACCAGATATATATATTTTTTTATCAATCTCATCTTAATATTTTTTTTGAATGATTGAAAACAACTGAGTATAATTAATCTCCCTTGACAGATGTACAATAAAATCTGAGAATGTATCGGGAGACTCAATCATTCATCACAGAAAGCGGAAAAAGCAGCGATCGGTTCCTGCCCACTCCTACCCAGCAGCCCTCAACCCAAACACTTTCCCTCAGGTACTGTTCATCCTTCAGGCCTTGCTTGATTTATGCACTTGTGTGTGAGTGGTTGCTACATCTAAAGGCATCATTATTAAAGATGATAAGAGTGAGGTTTAACTAATAATTTTATGCATTATTATTATTTTTTTCTTTATTATCATGGATACTATTACTTATTATTATTTTGATATAGGTATTGGTATTGTTATCTTTATTATTATTATTGTGGATATTAGTATTACAAACCTTATTATTGTTGTTACTTTCATCTTTGATATTGATGAATGATTTCATATCTTGTAATTTCAGGTATTTGTAAAAGATTCCAAGATAGTGGATCTGTGCGACCCACATCCGCAGCATCCTCAGCAGCATCCAGACCCAGAAGAGCAGGACCCTCTCGCACAACTGACCACAGTGGCTGCCCCAATGGACCAGGGCAGTGCTGTAATCCGCAGCGATGAGCAGATCCTGTGGTCTTGCCCCAGTTTGGGAGGAGGCAGTCAGCCGCTGTCAGGCTCTGCTCTCCCTACCACGCAGGTTCTTGTCCCTTCTTCGGTCTCCACCAATACAGAATACCAGACTGGGTCGCACCGATCACAGGCCCAGATGTCGCAGGGCACCTCAGGTCCTGTCTATGTTTGGACCTACACTGTGGTCCAGCCACAGCATGGGTCTTCTCAACAGCCAACACAGCAGCTGTCCCTCATCCCACAGCAAACCCCCCAGCAAGGTGTGACACAGCAATCCCAGCAGTTATCTGTGATTCATCCTCAGTCAGGTCAGCAGGGCACTTCACAGGAACAAATCTCAGTTGTGCATCAGCAACCAGTGCAGCAGGGTGCAGCTCAGCAGATAGCTGTTGTCCACCAGCCTACAGGACAACAGACACCCACCCAACAAACGCACCAGCTGTCTGTGATTCACCCGCAGAGCTCCCAGCAAGCACCTGCGCATCCTTCTCATGTGGTCCCTCACCAGCAGCAGACAAGACGGACCTCACAGGAGCAGCAGGCTCAGCATGTCACCCTCATCCAGCAGCAGGCAGGACTCCCACAGAATCAGCCTCTTACCCTGGTCCACCAGCAACCCACGACCCAGACCCAGACCTCGCAGCAGATCAGTGTGGTGCATCAGCCCCAGCCATCACAGCAGCTCAGCATTGTTCATCAGCACCAAACCTCACAGGCAGCAGCAAACTTGGTGCACCAGCAGCCCAACCAGTCACAGGGGACGCAGCACCAGACTGAGCCTTCACAGGCACAGCAGATTGTTCATCCTCAGAGCTCGGAGTTACACCCAATCATTGGTATGCTTTGCTGAGTAGAGGTTGTGTGAGAGTATATGAGTCATATTCTCTTGGGATTCATTGTTTAGTAAAAGTTTTGTTTGTGTTGGGTAATAAATATCAAATAATTTTGTAATAAGTTACTCATATGTAATTTGACTATTTACCAGTTTTAATGATAATTGTTTAGAGTATATTTTGATAATTATATTTTAGAGGGAAAGTTTGGTCTGATAATTTCTATTAGAAGTTAAGTTCATACAGTAATATCTCTTACAGTATCAGTTAAAATTGATATGCATACAAGAAAAATTATAAACCAAGTTCAAATGATAAAGATCTCCATGAAATTTGATGTAGGGTAAAAAAAAGAAATAAGGAAGACATATACTATTTTTCATATGATAAGATATTAATTGTCACAATCTTTTTCAATTGAAATTTTATATGAAGAAAACATATTTCTGAGACAAAACAAATAGAACAGCTCCAAAAAAAGGAAAAGGAAAAAAAAGTGCAATCAGCTGTTGGTAGTCAGTAAGAACATGTTCATGACGTCTATTATTCTTTATCACAGGACAGTGGTGAGGAAGGAGAAGCACATTCAATCTACAGTGAGCCTCAGAACAGTAATGGAAGATGCCTTCTGTGGATAGACTCTAAATACTACTGGTGTTGATATATTCTCATCGTTCAAATGGTATATTTTGTTTCATTTGAAGAGTGTCTGATCAAGCATTTAGTATGAGTTTGTTTAAAAGTTTGACAAAATATGATTGAAGTGTCATATCAATGGTTATTTCTTGTGAAATTGCTCTTTCACTTTGCTTGTACTTTTTAAAAATACGAATCTGAATCTTAATCCTGGAACTATCTTCTGTGATCTAAATGCCTGTAGTATTTTTTCATATTTGTTTGATTGAAGATTTATGTTTGTGGTTGCCTAAACATTACATTAATAATCAAGATAATTTTTGGATTCATGTGCATGCACAGTTAACCTGTTAGTGATAGGTGAGATGATATCACGTCGTGTGGTGGCAGCACTTGCCACTGGGGACTTGATATCTTGTCAAAGCATTTTGTATGGCACGTTGGGTGATCATTTATGCAGCAAGTGGCAGTGGCCTGAGTGGGCGAGTAAACCAAGGTGTTTGGCCTGCACCCATCAAAATACACCATCATTAAGATTGGACGGAGCCAAACCCACCCTGGTGTTATTGGGTTAGCAGCGATGGTCTTCAGAGTACATCAACATGCATTCTGATTTTCCTTGAATGTGGGACTGTCTGCATATGTGAACAATATTTAATGATTGAAGAAGTGTACCTTTGCCACAAATAGAGGTATTTGAAAATAAATTTTATCGTTGATGAAGGATGGAATGTTTTAGATTAGTGAGTGTTGAATACCAAAAAGGAGTCATCATTTATCAAACAGACATAAAAAGGAAGAAGCCATGCAGACTCATTTTCAATATCTCAGGAAGCAAAGAAAATTTTGGACCTTGTAACCTGCTTGGCCCA
>BOPN01009971.1:0-5000 GCA_017312705.2 Penaeus japonicus
GTCACGATTATAGCCAAGATCCCTTCGAGAATAGTGGGCGTCTCGTCAAGGTTGAAGAGAACAAGGAAGCAGTGGGCGACGAACAGAAGTATTCGGTAGAGGATGCGAGACCAAAATTTTCTGGAAAAAAAAGGTGGTCGATTTGTGATTCTCTTTGTATTGTTGTGGTTCGGGAAAGATGAATTAGTATGGAAATGCACTATTTGTTTTTGTTTTTCTTATCTTTATCTCTATTTCTGTTCTTATCATCATCGTTGCACTATTTTTTTCTTATCCTTATCTCTAATTCTGTTTTTATCAGCATCGTTATTATCAGCGTCGTTGTTATTATATCTGACCTTACTATTATCGTTATCATTATCATTAAGATACGTGTCCGTGCATCTATCTAATCTATCTGTATTTCGTATGGAAAATAGAAATATAGATATTTATATCATTTCCGATATTCATGCTATTTATTCAGTGATTTAATCATTGTTATTCTAGATATTCATGCTTTATTCGTACGTTCGAAGTTGTATTGTCTACTTAAAAACGAAAACAGATACACGTATGCATGTGCAAAATCTCACACTTGTACACACATTCACACAAACACACACAAGCACTAGATAGGGACACAATAGAAGATTTCACATACACACACACACAGACACACAAACACACACACACACACAAACAAACACACACACACACACACACACACACACAAACACACACACACAACCCCCCCCCCCCACATACACACATAACCACACACACACACAGACACACACACACACACACACACAAACAAACACACACACACACATAAACAAACACACACACATAAACAAACACACACACACACACACAAACACACAAACATACAAGCATACACACACGCGTTCGCACATATGAAAAGAAATGCTACTTCTTATGTAGGATGAGTAAGGAGGGCGGTAGGGGAGGGGAGGGGGGCAGGGTGCATTAGGCAGGGGTGGGGGGAGGTGGGGGGAGGGGCAGGAGAGACGGAAAGGACCTGGAAAGAAACACCTTGAGTGACATTCTGACACTTGTACCCTTCATTCTGCTCCTCCTTCTCTTCTTCGTCCCTCCTTATCCTCCTCCACCTACTCCTTACCTCCCCCGCCCTTCCCCCCCTCCTTCTCTCCCTTCCCTCTACTTCCCCCTTTAATCTCCTTCTCTTCTCCGCCTTCCTTCTCCTTTTTCACCTCTTTTTTCACCTCTCCTCCCCCTCCATCTCTTCCTCCCCGCCCTCTCTCCATTTCCCCTCCCCCCGCGTCTCAACTTCCCCTTCCTTCTTCCCTTACCCCTTCCTTCCCTCCTTCCCCACTCCTTACCCCCTCCCCCTCTCCTTCCCTTCCCCCTTCCTACTTTTCAATTCCCCCTCCTCTTTTTTCCCTCCCCTATCCCTTCCCCCCCCTCTCCTTTTTCCCTCCCCCTCTCCTTTTTCCCTCCCCCTCTCTTTCTCCCCTTCCTCCTCCCTTCCTTCCCTTTCCTCTTCTGTTTTTTCGATCTCTTTCGATCTCCCCAACTTCTCCCTTTACCCCTCCTTTTCCCCTTTCACCCTCATTCCCTCCTCCCCATCCCAGCCCTTCCTCCTGCCCCCCTACCCCTTCCTTCTCCCCTTCCCTCCTCCATCCCCATCCCCATCCCATCTCCTTCTACCTCCCCCATCCCCATCCCCATCCCTCCTCCCCATCCCCTCCCCTTCCCTTCTCCCTCCCTCCTCCCCCATCCCCATCCCCTTCCCTCCTCCCCATCCCCATCCCCATCCCATCTCCTTCTACCTCCCCCATCCCCATCCCCATCCCTCCTCCATCCCTCCTCCCCATCCCCTCCCCTTCCCTTCTCCATCCCTCCTCCCCCATCCCCATCCCCATCCCTCCTCCCCAATCCCCATCCCCATCCTCTTCCCTCCTCATTCTACCTCCCCCATTCCCTCCCCTTCCCTTCTCCATCCCTCCTCCCCATCACCTCCCCTTCCCTCCTCCACCCCTCCTCTCTGCTCCCCATCCCCATACCTCCCCCCCCCCCGACCCCCATCCTTTCACCTCCTTCATCCTCCTTAGCTGTGAGAGTCGTCCCACATGAAGACGCTCACTCTCCTTGGGATGCTGAAGGACTCTTCTTGGCGTCTCTCATTATGTTCCTTCTGACACTAAGGTCGGCCGCCCCACGCACGCACGCACGCACGCACGCACGCACGCACGCACACGCACACACACGGACGCACAGTCGCACGCACTTATACGCAGATTACTTCCCCTTCTGCTGGATGCTCTCTTTCTCTCCTGGATCATGTCCTGGATGTTTTTTTTTCTCTCTCTCTCATTTTTCGGTATTTTTTATTTATATATTTTTTTTCGTTTTTATTTTTTGGGTGACTGTGTGTGTGTGTGTGTATATGTGTGTGTGTGTGTGTGTGTGTGTGTGTGTGTGTGTGTGTGTGTGTGTGTGTGTGTGTGTGTGTGTGTGTGTGTGTGTGTGTGTGTGTGTGTTTAATTTTGCGGTTTTGTCCATCTCCCCCATCAATTTCCAAATCTCTATTTTTTTCTCCCCCTCCCCTGATCTCTTACACTCCTCCTATCTCCCCCTCCCCCTTCCCCTCTCTCCTATCTCCTCTTTCCTCTTTTCTTTCTTTCATCTCCTCTTTCTCCTCTTTTCTCTCTCTCCTTTCCTCTCACCCCACTCTCTTTTCTCTTTCCTCTCCCCTCCCCTCCCCCCTCTCCCTTCTCCTTTCTCCACCTCCCCTCTCCTTTCTTCCTCTCTCCTCTCCTTTCTCCCTCTCCCTCTCCTTTCTCCCTCTCTCCTCTCCTTTCTCCCTCTCCCCTCTTCTTTCTCCCTCTCCCCTCCTTCTTTCTCCCTCTCCCCCCTTCTTTCTCCCTCCCCCCTCTTCTTTCTCCCTCTCCCTTCTCCCCTCTCCCCTCTCCTTTCTCCCTCTCCCCTCTCCTTTCTCACTTACCCCTCTCCCTTCTCCCCTCTTCTTTCTCCCTCTCCCTTCTCCATTCTCTCCTCTCCTCTCTCCTTTCTCCCTCTCCCTTTTCCCCTCTCTTCTCCTCTCTCATTTCTCCCTCTCTTTTCTCCCCTCTCTTCTCCTCTCTCATTTCTCCCTTTCCCTTCTCCTTTCTCCCTTCTCCTTTCTCCATCTCCCCTTCTTTCTCCCTCTCCCTTTTCCCCTCTCCTCTCCTCTCTCCTTTCTCCCTCTCCTCTCTCTTCTCCTCTCTCTTTTCTCCCTCCCCACCTCCTTTCCTGCTCATTCACCACTGTAATTACGTATAAAGTGTAATAATGACACTGCCATTTATCTACCTCGCATGTTATTGATTCACGTATCCTCCTCTTCTTGTCAAATGCATTGCTGTTGAAAGATGCAACGTCTGTCTCCTTTCTCTTTCTATGAATCTCTTTCTCCTATTCAGATTTTTATTCTCCTGTTCCTCTTATCTCTTCTTTGTTCTTTATCGTCTTCTCATTTTTCTTCATTTTTTCACTCTTTGGTTTTCTTCGATTTCTGATTCGCACAATCTATCTCGGCCTCCTACTTCCAGATTTTTAAAAAATCGATTGTTTGTGTCTTTCCCATTTTATAGGACTGACACATACGGATATAGGGGAATATACTGTACATATACACATGCATTCATATGCATACATGCCCATTCGGACACATACACACACAAACACGCACAAACACACACACACACACACACACACACACACACACACACACACACACACACACATACACAAACACACACACACACACACACACACACACACACACACGGAAACCAAAACACTCATGCTTGTACGCATTCACACAAACACAGACAGACACACATATTCCTTTCTTATAAAACTATTATTATCCTTCACACAAATCTTGTCGCATTTTTCTCCCTATCGACTTTATATTCTTATCTTGCGTCGGTCTGTTATCTTAACATATTTCTCATTCCAAGTGAATTTCAATTAAAGATACTTACTTATTCATGCTTCGTCAGTTTCCTCCCTTATTATTTTCCTCGTTTATGTAGGTTTTCCGTTTTCTTTCTTATTCTTTGCGTGATTTCATTTCAACAGCATATTTTTTGGGATGTTTTGGATTAATCATTTATCATTGGTTATATTAATAATTTAGATTGGTTATAGATTCTTCTATGTCTCGGTTGTTTCGGTCTCTGATTTGTTTGCCATTTTCTGTCTTACTTTTCTTTCTTCTCCCTTCCTCGCTTCCCTCATTTCCTTCTTCATATCTCTCCTTCCCCCTTCCCATGTCTTCTTTCTCTTCCTTCTCCCTTCCCGCGCCTCTTCCAACTTCTCCTGTACCTCTTCCTCCTATTCTTCTAATTCCTCCATCTTTGTCTTTTCCTCATCTTCTTCACCCTCCTCCTTCTTCCTCCTTCCCCTCCTTCTTTCTTCTTCTATGCCCCTTCCACCTTTCCCATCCCCTCATTCTTCTCTTTTTCTTCCTCCTCCCACTTTCCCTCCTCCTTTTCTTCTTCTTCTTCTTCCCCTTTCAACCTCCTCCTCTTCTTCCTTCTCCTTTTTTTCTTTTCCTTTCGGTTTCTCTTTTCTTTCTCTTCTGTTTTCGCTTCTGAAGTTTCTTTACTTTTCTCTCAACTCTCCTCGTAACTCCAACTCTTCCTCAACCCCTAACCTCGCCTTCCTCCCCCTCCATCCCTCCCCCAACCCCTTCCACTCCATCCTCCTTCTTTATTCCTGTCCCTACCTCCGCCCTCTCCCTGTCATTTCGCCTCTTTTCCTCCCCTCTTCCCAAACCCTAGTTGTACCCTCTCCCTCCTCTCCCTTTTGTCTCCCTCTGTTCCCTTCTTTTCTCTTTACCTCATCCTTACCTTCCCCTTCCCTTTCTTCTTTCTTCCCCGTTTTCTTTCCCTATACTCCCTCTGCCTCTTCTTACATCTCATATTCCTACAATTCCTTTCATCTTCCCTATCTATCCTCCTTTCTTCCTCGCCTTTCTTTCTATC
>BOPN01009971.1:22500-27312 GCA_017312705.2 Penaeus japonicus
GTTTGTTGTTTTGCAACTTTCGATAGATCCCCCTTTCTGAAAATGTTTTATTCATTTGATAAAGATGATGATGATAGTAATGATATTGATGATTGTGGTGATAGCGATGACAACAGTGATAATGATGATGATTAGTTATATTGATGATACTTGTAGTAATTAAAAAGGTGGTAATAATGGTAATGATTCTGATAATGATAATGGTAATGGTAATTTGAATTATGAAAATTATAATGATAATAACAGTTATAATGATGACTGTAATGATAACACCAATATTAATGATAATGATAATAATAATGGTAAGGATAAGAATAACAATGATAATGATGATTATAACAGAAAAGCAATAATGATAAATAAATGATAATGGCACCAATGATGATAACAACAATAAGGATAAAGATAACAGTAATAACGATAATGAAGATGATCAAGATGATAACAACGATAATGATAATAATAACAATAATAATAATGATAATTATATCTATAACAATAATGATGATGATAACAATAGTAGAAATTAAAGTATTGATAATATTAATGACAAGTAGAATAATTACAACAATAACAATAATAATGATAATAATAATAAAAATCATAACAATAATAATAATGATGAATGTAATGACAACAGAAATAGTGATAAAAGCAATGATTAGAACAATGATAATAATAACAACAACAATACTGATAATAATGATAATAATAATAATAATTATGAAAATAATGATAATGATAACAATAATGATGATGGCGATAGCAATGCTAGCAGTAATAATGCTAATGATAACAAAATAATATTACTGATAATAATGGAAAAGGTAATATTGATGATAATAATAATGATAATAATCATAATCATAGTAATAATAATAATAAAAAATAATAATAATAAAATCAATAATAACAATAACAATAATAATAAGCGTTTCTGATTCTTGCCTTTTCATATTTTTCTTGATTCTTCAGTAGGCAAAAGATTAAAATGGCTTCTAGAAATAATAATACCACAACAAAAATATTTGATCTAAATGAGGCTGCTTAGTACGATGACTCATCGACTTTGATGAATATTTCTCCTTGATGAGTCTTCTGTGAAGAGATTGTTTCATTATTTAGAAAACGATAACCCGTTTATTTCAATTATCTATTTATCTATTTATTATTATTTTCGTTTGTTTGTTTTTTGTTTATGCATCTACTTATTTTATCTATTTTTCTATAAACGTTTATGTTTGTATATTTCCTCATCTGTGTTAATTTCTTCTCTCTCTCTCTCTCTCTCTCTCTCTCTCTCTCTCTCTCTCTCATATATATATATATATATATATATATATATATATATATATATAGAGAGAGAGAGAGAGAGAGAGAGAGAGAGAGAAAATATATATATATATATATATATATATATATATATATATATATATATATATATATTAACCTATTTTTCGCTTTACGTTTATAATAGTTTATCTAATATCTTATTAATCTTCATATCTATCAACTTCCTAATTATATTCTAACCTCTTATCGCATCAATAAGCAAGCGGATTATCTAACCACAGGCTACGCTTATCATGCCTTTCTTTTACTAACGCTATATCTTTTTATTATCTCATCTTTTCCTTATCATCTCTTTCCTCTTCAGTCGCTCATTTTTTTTCTTGTATTATTTGTATCCTTTTCAACATATTATAATATTCTTTGCAATCTCAATCCTTTGCAAAATATTATTTCCTCCCTTGCTAGCTCTATTCTTTGCAATTTTTTTTTTTCCTTTTGTTATGTCTCTATCCTTTACACTATCCCATTTTTCCTTGCTATTTCTATCCTTTTCAGTACTTATTTTTTCCCTTTGCAATCCCTATCCCTTTAAATATATCAATTTTTGCCTTGCTCTATCTATCCATTTCAATATCTCATTTTTCTCTTGTTATCTCTAGCTTTTTCAACATCGATTTTTCCCGTGTTTATTCTATCTTTCTCAATATCACATTTTCCTTCTTACTATCTCTATCATTTTCTATATATATATATTTTTTTTCTGTTGTTATTTCTTATCGTTCTCAGTGTTTATTTTCCCTTGATATATATATATATATATTTTTTTTTTTTTTGCGTTATATATTTTCCAGTTGCTCTCTCTATCCTTTTTAATGTATAATTTTCTCTTGCTAGCTCTATCCTTTTTAACATATTATTTTCTTTCTTACCTCTATCCCTTGCAATATCTTACTTTTCCCCTGGACATCTTTATTCTATTCAACATTTCATCGTTTTCTTTTCTACCTCCTTCCTTTTTTATATCTATCTTCCCCTTGCTCTCACTACCCTCTCAATATCTTATTATTTACCTTACTATCTCTTACCTTTCCAATATCTTATTTTTTCTTTGTTATTTTTATCCTCTTTACTATGTCATTTTCCCTGCTATCTCTATTCATTTATCCCATTTGCCCTTTGCTGCCTCTATTTATTTCAGTACCTCACTTTTTCCCCTTGCTATCTCTACCCTCTACAATATATATTTTTTTCCCCTTGCTATCTCTATCCTTCTCCGTATTCCCCCCTCGCCAATCGCCCTTATCTACTCTCCTCTTACTCCTCCTTCGTCTAACCAAGCCCTCACCCTAACGCCCACTACGCCTATCAAAAGTTTACCCTCGTAATCCAGCAGCAAAAAGCAGAGAGAGAGAGAGAGGGAAAAAAACGTGTATATATTCGAGGAAAGAATAGGAGAAGGAAAAGAAACACCATAGGCCTAAATTGGTCGAGCAGTAGGAGGCCGAGGGAGAGAGAAATTATTTCAATATTGGATTATGTCGTAACATATGACTCCCCCCCTAGTACCCCTCTCCCCTCCTTCTCCCCTCTCTCTCCCCTCCTTCTCCCCTCCTTCTCCCCTCTCTCTCACCCCTCCCCTCTCTCCTCTCCCCTCCTTCTCCCCTCCCTCTCACCCTCCTTCTCCCCTCCCTCTCACCCTCCTTCTCCCCTCTCTCTCACCCCTCCCCCCGTCCCCCGCCCCCGTCCCCGCCCCCGTCCCCGCCCCCGTCCCATTCCCTTGGCTTCCCTTCCTCTTCCCAATCACACATGTAGATGCTGCAGAAGAGGATTCGGACGCTGTCTATTACTGGCGCTGTGCTTTTATTGTAGAGATTCTATCGGGCTTTATCTGGAGGAGGCGAAGGTACGTGCGATGTGGTTGCTTTCTCTATTTTTTTGTTTGTTTTTGTTTTGTGTTTAGTTGGGGCATATGAAAGGAAGGATGATGATATTAAGTAATGAGTAAATACATACATACGTAGAGAGATAAATTGATTTAAAATTGATTGTGAATATAAGGATATAAGGATATAAGAAATAAATATGAATGAAATTGTATGATAATATGATTTCTTTATGTATATGTATGTACCTGTATGTATTTTTTGTTTGTTTTTGTTTTGTTTTTAGTTGGAGCATATGAAGGGAATGATGATGATATTAAGTAATGAGTAGATAAATACATACGTAGAGAGTTTAACTGATTTACTATTGATTGTGAATATGCAGGATATAAGAAATAAATATGAATGAAATTGTATGATGATATGATTTCTTTATGTATATGTATGTACCTATATGTATTTCTATGTGGATCCTGATGATAAGAGAAATATTAAACTTCTTGAGTATTTCCCCTGTTATCGTAATTTTGTTTCATTCCATCTTTATCCACACGTTACTTCGTTTCCGTTCATTATCGAAGCAAATGTCACAATGAGTATTTACCATGACTCACTCTATAAGCGCGGATCCTACCCATTATTTTATTATCTTTGTATTCCAATTCAGTTGTCGTAATGGAATATGTGACTAGATTACACAGGCTGACATTCGATTAAACTCAAGGCTATCAAACTTTATTCGATCATTTATTTCCAGTGTGTTAACGTTTAAGATAGCCGTTCTAATGAATAAAGGATCGAGACCTAGATATTACAAAATTAATTTGACGATCATATGTACTGTATATTCCTGTTATTCCAACCCCTCGAAGGGTCTAAATGATTCCTTGCAAATCAGTGTGGCTGTCAGTCCGTCCTTCCTACAGGTGACAGACATCCTGTTGTTGGTTAAAATCTCACTGGAACCGCGCAGGGATTTTGACAGGGCGTGCGACAAGCGTGATATATATGTGTTGGTTCAAAAGCTCCTCTGAAAAAAGGGGTGTTTTTTTTATGTTGTATCCGTATCCTTTTCGTCGTATCAAAAATTCTTTGGGTATCATTTTTGATTAATGGAGCGTTGACCATTGTTGTAGTGATGTGCGTATTTGATAGATAGTAGTGGGAGATAATAGCAAGTTATACTTTTTTTTCTTTTTTTTCGTTTTTTCTTTTTTGCAACTTGAACGAGAGTGCACTGTGTTTACACCGTGATTTTTACAAGTTGCAAAATTCCTCATGATACAATATTAACTACCATTCCGTAAGTGCATTCATTCTCTTTCGAAATCAATAAAGAAAAAAAAAACACGATCGGCGAGTATAGAGCAACAAACTTAGACTCTAGGAAGAAGTTGAATCATTGCATCTGTCCCCCTCATCCCTTTCGTTAGTTATCGGGACTATGTTTGGTTACGTTTCAGGAATGTAACCGGATGGAGTGGTTCTCGCCGGGAGAGTCTGTCAGTGTCAACAGGCGCACTAACACAATCATCCCAGCCAAATGAATAGGACAATAATGCAACAACAGAGTATCGACCGGCCGCCAGCGATGTCCTGGAGGCAGAGAGGAGGTTAGAGGAATGGGGGGGGGAGG
>BOPN01009973.1:0-5000 GCA_017312705.2 Penaeus japonicus
TCGCGAATTTTGACATTTATATCATCATAGTCATTCCGTATTGGTATATAAGGATCACTATAATAATAATAATAATAATACTGATGAATTTGTCCAACGGGAATAATGCAAATTTTGCTTACATTTCTATAACATTCAATCTCATTAATCATCCTTGCTTTCTATTTAGATATGTATATTTTAGTCTATACTTTAGATCTATCCAGAAACGTATCCCCTATTCCAGGAAGCACCCAAGGATGGAGGAGTTATGAACAGCAAAAGTAAACACAGTAACGTGCACACACTGATTAATAAGACGCAGCCACAGTAAGAACGTAAATGAAGTTTGATTTTGTTCACCCTAGTTCAGTAAGACTTTCAACCGTTACAACACGGTTTACGTTCTTCCTGTGACTGTAAACTTATAGACAAAATGTATCTCAGATCAAGATATATATTATAGTAGTCAAGATATCTTAATCAAGATCGTTTCTTTATTAAGGAAGCAATAAGAAACGTTATGCAACATCGTATATTCTCGATTGCACATCAGGGTCGACACATGTTTTGCAAAAGTTTGGCTGAATATAGAGTATCGGGAAGAAAATAAGTGTAAAAGCCGGTTAGGTTTCTTGAGTATGAAGTTTTTAAGTGGTTGTCATGGTAACCATCGGTGGGCGGGGGAGGGGGCAGCAATCACACAGAGCGGACTTTTATTATCTATTTTCAGTCTTCTGCTAATGAGTTTTTTTTATGTTCTCCAATAGTTCAATCATAGATATTGAGAGGATATCCGTTTATCATAATCAGATAGCTTTACCGGTAAAATTAATGATGATATTGATGATAACAACAACAATAATAAGGATATTGATAATATCAATGATAATAATAATGATGATACCAATAACAATGATAACAGTAACAACAATAATAACAACAACAATGATGATACTGTTGTTGATAATAGCAATAATACTAATATTAATTATAATGATGATACTAATACTAACTAAAATTATAAAACTAATACTAATTATGATGATAAAACTAATACTAATTATAGTGAAATAGATACTAAAACTGCTTTCAAAAGGGATAATGATATCAATGATAACAAAAATACTACTACTAATACCAATGATAATGATGATTACAATAATGATGATGATGAGAATAATGACAATTATGGTAATAATAGAAGCAATAAGGATAATGATGATGATGATAACAATAACAACAACAACAGTAACAAAGATAATGATAATAATAATATAAGCAGATAGTGATAATAATAATAATGACAATGATAAAGACAATAATTATGACAATGATAATGATTTTGATAAGGATAATGATTATGATAATGATGATACCTATGATAAGGATAACGATGATGGAAATGATAATGACAATTATAATGAGGATGCTGATTATGATACCAATGATAATGATATTTATATAATATAACAATAATGTCAATAAAAAAACAATAAAAATTATCATGATAATGATAATGATAAAGAAAATAATAGTAATAACAATGAGGATCATAAGAAGATGATAATAGAAAATATGATAATGATAGGTAATAAGGTAATAAAGTTAATAAGAATAATTACAAAGATGATGATAATAACATTTATAATGATAATGGTAATAAGAACAATGATAAAAATAATAATAATGATAATCATTATTATACTTCTAATCGCAATGCTACTAATCTTGATAATGATGATGATAATTGTATTGATTATGATGATTAAGATAATTAAAATAATAATGATAATGATTATGATAATGATGATAAAGATTAAGAGAACAATGATGATTATCATGATAAAATAATAACAACTTCAAATTCAAAAACTTTATTCCATAAATTACAATGGTTATTCTTAATACATATATACAATACATCTGTTTAATATGATGTCACAACTGACAATTTAGGAAATGTTCTTTTAATTTTGTTTTGAATTTATTTAGGTTGGTAATGTCTTTAACATTGTGAGGTAGTAGGTTCCAGGCCATGGGTCCACGTATTAGCATTTGTCGTGTCCCTATTTCTGTGTGTGATCTCTTGACATATAGAGAATTTACTTGTCGAGTTCGAACACCTGATGTGTTCCCCACAGTTTGTAAAGGCAGGATCCATTGTGGATAATTCCCATGGATGATTTTATGAATAAAAACACATGTATCATAACTGCATTTGGCTTGAATTTTTAACCATTTAAGTTGAATAATGTGTGGGGTGATGTGATCGAACTTTCTAACATTACCCAATGCAACTCTTGCAGCAAAGTTTTGTAGTCTTTGTGCTTTCTGCATTAGGGTTTTGTTAGGAGAGCCCCAAATATTTAAACAATCATTAATGATGCTTAATGCTAGAGTTTGAACAACCATGATTCTTGTTTCTGTAGGAATTTGATTTTTTATATGATTAAGATATATTAATGTTCCCATTACCTTTCTATGTATATTATCAACATGGGATTCAAACGTCATATATCTGTCGAAGTGTACTCCTAGATTTTTTACTGAAGTGCTTGGTTTAATTTAGTAGCCTTCGCAATCTATGGTTGTGTCTATGGGAATTTTAGCTAAATTTTGCCGACTACCTATGAAGATACATTGCGTTTTTTGTGGATTTATTTTAAGACCATTGTTATCAAAATATCGTTTTGCTTTAACAAGAGTGTCTTGTTTTTTATCAGTCGCCTCTAAGTTGTTCACTGAGCTACTGTGAGAAATTGAGAATCATCAGCGTACTGTATTAGATGGCAGTTATGGACTATGGTTGATAAATCATTAATGAAAATTGTGAATAGGATCGGGCCTAATATACAGATCCTTGTGGGAACACCGAAATAAACTGGTTGTGCTGATGATATATTTTCATTAATTTTTACTGATTAAGTCTTGTATTTAAATAGCTATCAAACCAATGGGTATCAATTCTATGGTTTCTTAATTTGTTATGAAGAATTTTGTGATGGACGCTGTCAAAAGCTTTAGAAAGATCGCACAAAGTGAGTAAATTTACCTTATTGTTGTCCATGTTATTATAAATTTGGTCAGTAATCTGTAGCAACGCTGTTTCAGTGGATAACCTATTTCTAAAGCCATGTTGAGTTTTAGATAATAAGTTATTGGTCTCCAGGAAATTCATCAATTGAATTGCCACTGCTTTTTCAAGTACCTTAGATAATACTGGAAGTATTGTGATAGGGCGGTAATTATTCATGTCGTCTATATCCCCAGACTTGAAAATTGGTGTTACAATTCCATGTTTCCAAAGCGACGGGAAAACACCAGTTACCAGTGAGGTGTTAATGATGATCGTTATATAAAATGCGATACTATTAATAATGATACTATTAACGGTAATGATAATAACAATGATAATCATTAAGATAACACAGTGACACTGATGATGATAATGATAAAGTAATGCTAATAACAATTTTGATGATGATTCTAATGTTAATACTAAAGATGATGATAATGGTGATGACAGATATAAAAATAATTATATTGATAATGACAATGATGATGATGCTAGTGATAATTATAGTAGTAATGATAATGAATATAATAATGATAATAATGATAATAACAATAATAATGATAATGATAATGATAATGATAATAATGATGATAATAACAATAATGATAACAATGATGATAATAATAATGATAATGATAATGCTATTGATGATGATGATGATACTAAAAATAATGCTAACTAAAATAATGATGTGATAATAGTAATAACAATAAAGATAATAACGATACTGTCATCAATGATAACATTGATAATGATAATGACAATAATGATGATAATAATGATCATGATAGTTATGATAATAACAATAAAAATCATAATCGTGATTTAATAGTTATGATGATAACAGTGATAACAATGATAATGATAGTAATAGTAATAATACATGTAACAATATCGATAATGAAAATAATGATAATAAACTATAACGACAACAACAAAACTAACAACAACAGCAACACCAATAACATCAACAATGATACACATAACAACAGACTTGATCTAAAGTAAAAATTGCAATACCATGTGCTTATGATACGATCCTTTCTAGTCCTGTTTCCCGAACGTGTAATATAATTTGCTCTCATTTGTAGCCGGAGAAGTTTCCCCTCTAGTGTGTGTCCCTAAAGTGGTAAAGGGGCCCCCTCCCCATCCCCCTTTTTTTTTCTTTTTTTCTTTTCGCACTCTCATTCTGTTTTCCCTTCCTCTTTCCTTTTCCTCCTTCCTTTCACTCGTCTCTTTTTCCTTTCCTTTCTTTTCTTTCCTCTTTGTTGTTCCTATTTCTTACTTTCTCCATTTCCCCTTCACTTCTTCTTCCCTTTACACTTTCCTCGCTCTTTTCCTTTCCCCTTTCAGCTCCTCTCTCCCTCTTTTCTTTTCCCTCTCCTACCCCCTTCCTTTTCCACCTCCATCTCCTCGCCCCTTTCCCATCTTCCCATCCTTTTCCTTTCTCCTCTCCCCTCTCCCGCCCCCTCTTCTCCCTTCTTTCCCTTTCCCCCTTCTCCCCCCCTCTCCCCCCCCCTTTATCCTATACTCTGGGACTAAGTTAAGTTAAAATTGAGTTGGAGGTGAGCAATGGTAAGCCAGGGAGGAAGAACCCTTTCGATGGATGAAAATGTGGATTTGCGTCACTGTGTGTATGTTGCGTACTTGCGTGTGTTACTGTGTCTTTGTTTGCGTGTGTGTGTGTGTGTGTGTTTTAGTGACGTATGATTATTAAAGATTTACTCTGCCTCTCTATCTCCTCTGTCTATCTGTCTGTCTATCTGTCTGTCTATCTGTCTGTCTATCTAGCTGTATGTCTATCTGTCTGTCTCTCTGTCTCTGCAAGTGTTTTTACACATAAACGTACCCACTGATATACAATGATTTTCGTACCCAATGGATCAGCAATGATTAAATTGGGGGTGCTTAAGGTAAGTCCAAAATTTTAAAGAGGCCTCAG
>BOPN01009974.1:5000-10000 GCA_017312705.2 Penaeus japonicus
GATGCTTATAGGTCGGTAATTCTCTGTCCTTTGTGTCTCCCTTTTTGTGTATTGAGTTTATTATTGCGTTTTTCCAGGCCCTTGGAGTTTTACCGACGCACAGACATCTGTTATGCAATCTCTCCTGCATCTTGAATAAGATCTACACTAATGCCGTCTTCTGGTGTTTTTCCTCTTTTCATGCTTTATAGTGCCCTATTTACTTCCTCTACCGTGATGTTTGGAACGTCTCCAATTGTTTTGTTTGTCTTCGTATATGGTTGATCGTTTGAGGGGTATAAGTCGCGATAAAAGTCTTCTATTACTTTGATAACTTCATTTTTATTGTATGTCGCCTCTCCGTTGGGTTTCTCTACTGCATACATTTGTTTTTTCCCTATTCCAAGCCTCCTCATTGTTGACTTAAGGCTGGTGCTGGCAATCAGAGCTTCGTTTATTATTTGTATGTTAAATTTGCGTACATCCTCTTTCTCCTTGTTTATAGTCTTAGTTAGCTCTGTTGATTATATCTTGTCTCTGTTTGATGTTATTTTCATGCCCCTATGCTGTTTCATAAGCTCTTTTGTCTCCACCGAAAGCTTACTGAACTTTTCTTTTTCGTCTTTACCCTCTATTGCAAGTGCAGCTTCCATTAATATCTCACTGAATTGGTCGTTCATTTGGTCTATGTCAAGATCTTCGAGAGCTGAGTATTTGTTTTGGATGTTGATACTGAATTCCGTCGCCCTATTCTTAATGTTGATTAGATTAACGAGAGGCTTCTGTATGAGCTTATTTCGTTCCTTTCTTAGCTGTAATTTTACTCTAATTCTGACCAGTCTATGGTCGCTACCGACATTTACTTTATTAATAACGGTTATGTCTTGCACAATTTCGCGCCTATTGGTGATTATGAAGTCAATTTCGTTTTTAATGCCGGATGGTGATTTCCATGTCCATTTCCTTCCGGGTCTCTTTTCGAAGAATGTATTTATAATTTTAAAGGGTCGAGCTTCAGCGAATTCTATCAGCCTTTGCCCTCTCTCATTTCTGGTGCCTATTCCATGTTTCCCAACCGATATTTCTCCATCTTCCCTTATTCCTATCTTGGCATTAAAATCCCCCATAATCATGGTAAAATGGGTTTTTGCTCTACCGGTAGCTGCTTGCACTTCTTCATAAATGCTCTCTATCTCCTCATCACTATGACTGCTGGTAGGAGCATACACTTGGATAATTTTTAGGCTATATCTGTTGTTTAGTTTCAGTATTACAGAAACTACTCTTTTGCTCACACTGTAGAATTCCCTAACATTCTTTCCGAGTCGCTTGTGAACTAAGAAACCTACTCCTGATTCTTGTTTGCTAACCAAGGGTTTACCTCACCAATATAATAAGTGCCCATCATTTAGTAATTTCTGCTCTTCGCCTAGTCTCCTAACTTCAGAAAGTCCTACAATATCCCATTTAATAAATGAAAGTTCCTCAAGCAGTGTCAAAAGATCAGATTCTGTTCTCAGAGTCCTTACATTGTATGTGCATAAATTCATCATGGCCTGGGTCTAACCGGATATTTTTAGCACCCTCTGCTCCGGACCGATCCTGATCGCCGTCGTGACCAGGGGAATGAAGGCCGTTGTCTTGACTAGGAAATCATATTTAAGAGGGGTATGGCCTGATACCCCCACCTGTCAGCCTTATTCGTGCATGGTGGGGTGAGTAATTTTAGTCCGGAGGCTACCATTAATCTCCAATAACATGTTTGAGTTAGTTTCGCATGTTATTAGGAGATCTTTATATCCTCCGATCTATCTCACGACCTTCCGGTCTACTCATGTGAGAATGGGCATTTGTGTATATATACGTGCAGGGCCTACGCAAAAATGCATGTTTGCATGTTAATGCACGCTTCCGTGCCCGCTCTTATATTCGTTACTATATATAGATATATATATAATACAGCATAGAAGCATAAATATACAAATAAGCAATTATGCACATACTCCAAGCGTTTGTCTATGCCCGTATGCATGCATACAGCACCCATACATATCAGCGTCCAACCATGCACACACACACACGTGAATTATAATGTGCCCATGCATTATAACTTGTTTAAATATATATAGTAGGTAATGGTAAACATATATCTGGCAACAATTCGGAGATGTAATTACTAGCTGGTACCTAAACCGTTTGAGGGTCCTAGTGTGACCTTGACGGTTTGTGATGCATATCTTGTGTTTGGCTTTCATTATGAATAATTTTCCAGACTGATATTCAGTGTGGTTGCATGATTAGATTTATGAACACTGAAAACATAACATATATGATTTTATAATATAATGTACTCACGAACTAGGAATGGATTTTACTCAGACCAGATGTTGGATGGTGGTTGATAACCTTTAACCCTTGGCACTGGTGTTAACGTGGCATCTACGGGAGCGTTAAGCGATATTTTATATTAGAAATATATTCAGACATCCTCAGATGTTTTCACACTGCATTATATTTGCAAATCACTATAATAGATGGTTTAACTCATGTTTCCTTCTTTTCTTTATTTTTTATTGTGGCACTTTTTGGTATCTCACTGCCTTTGAAAAGGCTGGCTCTCTTGTGGTATTCTTTCTTTTTGAATTTTCTACAACACTTGTGTAATCTCTTATTTCTATTTCAATTGTATATGCCCTCTAGACATTAACAGATATTTTCACTTTATTCTGTGCCGCCACAGTTCACTGGATATACATAATTTTACACTTGAGGCCTATCACAGACATCTCCCCTACTCGTTGCCAGATATATATGTATGTATATATATATATATATATATATATATATATATATATATACATACATACATACATACATACATACATACATATATATATATATATATATATATATTTATATATATACATATGTATCATTACTTATAGCATTACCATTATTATTATAACTGGTATTGTTATCACTAGTTATTACTATAGGCTATTCTTAGTCTTATCATTATTATTATTGTTAACAGTGATCATTCTTTTTCGACAAGATATCATCCAAATTTGGAATCTAACTGAAACTCTCTGAAAGACATTGTGTGTGTGTGTGTATGTGTGTGTGTGCGTGTGTGGTTATTAAAAAAGCTGATCATCTACCTGCGGTCTGTGACATGTAGCTCGTTACTCGCACAGATGGTATTGGCACGAGCTTGAATAATTTGCAGGTTCCCGACGCCGCGTTCGTGTTCTCAGGTCTGAGAATATGGCGGAGAAAGGGGACCAAGGTCTGCCACACCTAGACACTCTGATTCCTCCGGGTAACAACGGCCTGCGTTCCACTGTGAATCGAAAGCAAGTGGATAGCGATGCCTTTATGCATTCCTACTCCGCTCACAACAAAACAATGTGGGTTGGCAATAAACAGTAAATAATCTTAAGTCCAGACTTCCTAAAGAATCAAGTCAAATATGAATTGATTCCTTCATGAACCATTAATACCCGCGAGGTGGAAGCTACACTGTCCCTCCTACAAACTTCTGAATAGGTTCAGTATAACGTCAGTAAATACTTTGCTAATAACATAAAGAAGCTAAAGCATTTGGTACGAAAATAGGGGATTTGTCAAGAAACAAGTAACCTCCCGCAGGCAATTCCGATAACACCGTATATTGCATGCCTTGTAGCGATTACGCTTGACACGGTAATACAGGACGCTGTTTAAGCACTAGGATCAGCGAACAATGCGACGTCTGCCATAACGGGACTTCTAACGCCATGGTCATACACGGATGGGTTGGACACCTACCGGACTTAAAGCGAGGGAAAGCGATCCATTGCGGAAAAAAAATGCTAATATCGCAACGAGGGGGAACATGAGCGCCACGACGGGGACTCCAGATTATCGAAAGGCGCAGCAACACACACACACACGCACACACACACACATATTTAGTTCTGATGATTTTATAAAATCAAAAGGCGTACCTAACATCTCTTGTGCTGTGAAGTTATTTAATCTTATATCCGTGTCTTTATTAGTATTGTTTTTGGTGATAATTAATATAATTCATAATGAAAATGATGATAGTGTAAGACTCTACTTATTACAAAGTAACAGAGATATTGATGAGAATAATAGTAAAAAGAATGATAGTAGTATAAAATACAACTACTAGTGATAGCTATTACTCAACTATTAATAAAGATAACACTAATGACAAATAGCACTATATACAAAAGGAACCGGATGGAAAATGGAACAACCGATTCCAAATCATTCTAGATTTCATTTCTGAGGAGTTAGAGGAGAGGGATGTCTTTGAGAGGGAGAGAGAGCAACGCGGTGCATGATTGGACAGCTGAAGACAGGCACATACACGCAAAAGAAGGTTACTTCTGTCACTCCCAACGTTGAGCAACATCTACTAGAATTAGAATTTATTTGAAAATAAATATAAACAAATAATAGATTTATGTAATTTACGCACACACACACAGAGAGAGAGAGAGAGAGAGAGAGAGAGAGAGAGAGAGAGAGAGAGAGAGAGAGAGAGAGAGAGAGGAGCGAGAACAAGGACACGCACATCTTTCTTTAATGACGTCTGTAAACCCAGAAGATCGCATATCCTTTTCGCTTGCCTGTACTTCCGCTTTCCCCAGAGAGAGGCTATCGGATAATTCTTAGGGTTGCTCCTGACATGGGCTTACAATCAGTCATTGGATGAATGTATTTTCTTGATTTGTTTTCCAAATACTTATTGGTGATATCATTATGAAGGGTGGCTGACTATTTGAATATTAGACATGTGGTCTCTATATCCTTTATCATCATTGTTTTTCTTGTTATGCTGGTTTTTTTTATGTTTTTTTTTATGGTCGGTTAATATCACTGATACTGTTGCAATTGTATTTTTTTCGTGTTCTACATCTTGTCATCGTTATGTTTGATTTATGATAATTATTATTGTCGTTACAGGTAAAATGGAATCCATTTTGGTAATGGTGTAGTTTGTATAA
>BOPN01009979.1:7500-10000 GCA_017312705.2 Penaeus japonicus
GGTAGGGAAGGAGTAAGGGAGAGAAAAATAATGAGAAAGACAGAGGGGGGGGGGGGGTAAGGGAGAGAAAGAGAAAGCCTCTGTGTGTGTTTGTGTGTTTGAGTGAGTGTAACCTTCCCATATCCATTTGTATTTATATTTCATGTTTGCTGTTTTTGTTATTATGTCCACTGAATGTTATTTGCATATGTATGCTTTCGTTATTGTATTCAATTTAAGACACCTATCAATATGATTTGTATTATCTTCCATGTCATTCTATGTGTTGATATATATCTTAGTACACATGTACGTACGCTCGTTACTTCACCTTTCTGTTTACTCCTCTTTGTCACGTCAGACATACCAGTGTTGTTTTGTCTTTCCCTTCGCAAGAGCTATGCACACATGCAACACTTCCTTCTTCTCATTACAATGCCACATGTCACACACGTGAGTCACACATATCCTCCCACAAATCATACATTGTGGTAGTCTCTTCTCGGGGAGCAGAGGAGCAACACCTCGCTCCTCACTCCAATACACTCTGTTGAAACTGAAGCAATAAATGAACTAAACTGCACCGGCTTTTTCACACCGCTAAGCCCCACTAACATTATTCTTGTAGAGGTCGCCATCCAGAACTCTACAGTGAAAGAATGGGGTGGGGAGAGAGAGAAAGAGGAGTGAGAAAGACAGAGAGGAAGAGAGAGCAAAGAGGCGAAACAGAAGAATTCGACTGATGGCTAACCTTTTCGCTACAGCAATGCATTGGTTGATTATATGAACTAATCTTCCCTAAGAAACTCATTGCTTAAAAAGCCTCATCAGAATGTTATAGAAATGACTCAGAATCTTGCGAGGTATTCATCACACACTTCGATACTGTAGAACGTCTCTTTCTTTGCAGGTTCGTTAACCGCAGATGAGAGATGCTCTGCCCTGAAGGTTGAGAAATTGTGCTTTGTTCATATAGTCTTGATTTGGGGAGTAAGAACGTCGACTCCAAATGACTATAGTAATGTAAAGACGAGCGGCTTGTCACGTGTACATCAGACTAGTGGTAGAATGTTCCCTTGCGAGAAAAATAGAAATATGATATAGAAAAATAGAAATATGATATTCAATATGTCTAATGCCTATCAAAAACCGCGTCAGCAGTACCCTAAGTGCTGCTGCGTACAATGTGGCGGCATAGATGACAGGCTTTTCAACCTAGGTGCTAATATGATAGTGACGTTTCTCGGCACTGAGTTAATGGCATAGAGAGCGAAATATCAAACCGGAATGGAAAGTCGGATGACAGGGTGGCCATATGCTAACGAGGTCGTACTTCGAATTGTCCATCTGGGCAGAGCAAGAACCTAATTATCACGATTGAAATTATTCTGGACCCGATTAATTGTGTCATTAACACTTGCCATGGACTAGCACGCCACGAGACCCCATGCATCTTCAGGTATCTCATGATATCATTACGGAATACATCAGGCATGGTGCTGATATATATGAAGATACGCCCCATTTTATATATATATATATATATATATATATATATATATATATATATATATATATATATATATTTATATATATTTATATATATACATATATATATATATATATATATATATATATATATATATATATATGTATGTATGTATTTATATATATTTATATATTTATATATATATGTATATATATATATATATATATATATATATATATATATATACATATATATATAACTCGATTCAAACGATAGTCCCTGAATTCGTAAATGACCTGGCCACGCACCTGTCCCTTGTTAGCCCCCTGCACCTGCTACAGTCAACGGTCTAATTTGTATAATCAGACCGAAATATCTCTGGTCGAGGCAAAGGCCTTTGGACACGCGGTCATACTTCAAGTTTGGTCTCGTTTCAGAGTCCTATTGGTAGAGATTATGTATCATGGTTTATCGGGGTAATATTTGTATATGATGTTCAAGAGCTTAACGATGGGAGTATTGCTATAGCCAACAGTGTTATTATTTGTATTGTTATTGGTATTATCATCATCACCATTGTTATTACTATTATTATCATCATTGTTATTACCATTGATGTTGTTCCTGTTGTTGTTGTTGTCATATTCATAATTATTATTATCATCATTATCATTGCCATCATGGTCATCATCATAATTATCACTATTATTGTTATTACTGTTATCCCCATTATCATTATAATCATTATCATCATCATTGTTATTATTATCATCAATATTATCATGATTAGCTTTATCATTGTTACTACTAATCATTATCATTATTATCGTCATTGATACTATTTATTATTATTGTTATTTTTATCACTTATCACAATTGTTGATTTCATCATCATTGTTATAATTGTTATCGTTATTACTATGGTATTCATTATTATCATTATCATTCTTTTCGACATTAATTGAAGTGTTTTCTTCATCACTTTTATTACCATTCTTATCTATCATATTGTTAGTATTAGAATCATCTTTA
>BOPN01009979.1:17500-27230 GCA_017312705.2 Penaeus japonicus
ATATCTATTTATTTATCTATCCATATATGTCTTTCTTTCTATGCATTTATCTATCTATCCATACATGTCTTTCTTTCTATGCATTTATCTATCTATCCATACATGTCTTTCTTTCTATCTGTCTATCTACCTATCTATAATATATTTCTATCTCATTATTTGTTTTATATACCAGTGGTCAACTAATTTTCTTCGGGATTCCCTTAGGTTTCATGTATGACCTTAGCGCTCCTGATGGACATTATTGCACACTAACCAGTAGTTTTTTTACACCTTTCATTAATATCATATTGTTCTTTTGGTTACTTACCTTATATACTAATACATATACTTTTTATCACTTACGTATATTTTCCTTTAGTCATTTCTAATTAATGTCCATTTTAATGAGACAGTAACCCACTGACCAATAGCTGAGGAACTACATGCGAATGTATTTCAGTAGGTATATATATGCAGTAGGTACACATATATGACCTTTGTTTGTTACAAGAGATATTGACAATCAGTACAATAAATCTAAATCAGTCTAAATGACGAACAAATGAAATATAATACACTCCTTGTTAATTAATAAGAACAATTTTACTGCGCCAACGTGTATCACAAAGATAAACAAAGCGGGAAAGCGTTACTCACTTGTTTTTAACGTCTCTTCCCAGACGTGTACAGCAAAGGGGGTCTTAAAGTCGTTTTCTCTTCTGATGCGTCGATTCGAAAGAAGGGATTCAGCTGCAAATACACTCGGGTTTCTGGGTCTGAGTATATAGGTAAGTATTCTGGACTTGGGCTTTGTTTTATATGAAGGAATGAGTAGATAGTTACTGATATTTAATGAGTGAATGGAGTGAACCATTGTGAGTGTGTCGGATATTTATTTTTTGTTGCTTTTGTTTGTGTTTGAGGGACAGGCACGCAGATAACCACTTACATGAACACTTCGGATTAATAGTAGTTATTTATAACTGCGTAGGGCCATGGCCACTCTAACTGACAACATATGAATATCTAAATGCGAAATTTATATACATGTACTACCCGTTATATATTTCTATCTAGGAATCAGAAATTTATTGCTCCATTTACTAGTGATTAATTGCCCTACGTACAAATCAATCTTCACTATTTACCTCTCCCCTCCCCCCCTGTACATCCACCCCACCCACTGAACACTCATGGCTACGGCCTTGATATGTTATTTTGTAATACATGTATACTAGTCGTATTTTTTTATTTTTTTATTCGGTGACCTTTGAATGAATGTTTCGGGCAAGAGGGCGTGGCTATTTATCAGGCAGTCAAATGATTAGAAGAAGAATGAATATGTTGATAATGATAATGATGTTAAAAATGATAATTGTAATGATAATGATAATGCTAACCATAGTAGTAATGATTAATTCTAAGGGTGATAATAATAATAATGATAGTGATATTATTGATAATAATAATTTCATCAATAATAATTATGAGGATAATGATTATAATAAAAAAGGCAATAATGATGATAATGATAATAACAATAAGGCTAGCACTGAGATAACAATGACAATAATACTATCAACAACAGCACCAAAACAAAACAAAAGAAATAACCAAAAACCGCGCAAGATTCACCCCTCTCTACCCCCCTCCCCCCTGAACAGCCCCAACCACCACTACCCTCGCCCCGACCACCCCGCCCCCCACTATACCCTACGGGGAATCCTGCGAGGATATCCTGCAGGAGAGGAGTGCTTGGGCAGGAGGATGCCTCGGTGTCCTTAGCTTCCCTGTGAAGGATGCCACGCCAGGATGGACGCTGGATGTGGTCTTCTCGGCGCCCGTTCTGACCTTCGAGGTAGGGACGCTTGGCGCTCTTCGTATTTTTTTTTTTTTTTTTTTTTTTTTTTTTGTTTTTCTTTTTTTTTCTTTTTCTTTTTTTTCTTCTTTTCTATTTTATTTTCTTCTTAAGAAAAAAAAGAAAATCGAGTTGGAAATGGATTATATTTTTCTGTTAAATATCTTTCGAAAGAGACTTTTAATTAACACTCGAAGGTTCTCTGCTATATATCTCGCTAGTGATGTGTCGAGTAAACATCTATGCTCAGAATTCTCGGGTTTTTCATTGGGTTATATTTGTCTATGCATGTTTATCACTATTTGTCTATGCATGTTTATCATAATCAAGTAAGATTGTCACTCTTTCGTTTCCCGGTTCCTCTTTCGTAAACAAACAAAACTACGATTTTTTTTATTTTTTTTTAAATCAACAGAGCACCATCATGTCGAAATGTGATGGAAATGAGACGGGAAAAAAACATATATATATATAAATCATATATAAGCTGAAAAGGTAAAATAGGAACAAGAAAAAAAGGAAGTAGTTTTAAAGATCTAAATGTCAATTATCTAATACGTTTGTTGAATCGTTTCCGTCTTTTAAAACATTCTCTTCAAAGTACGTTGAACAATTTAAAGTTAATCTCAAAAGTATGTGTAGTAGCCACCTGTAGAGCTGGCCCAATTTGCAACTTGTACAATTCATAACCCCAACGCTGCAAGGAACTAGTGCTTAGTTGGAATCTCTCTCTCTCTCTCTCTCTCTCTCTTCTTTTTTCTTTTCTCCTTTTTCAGTCTTCTTCTTTACCTTCTATTCTCTTCTTTCTATTTTATTTTTTAAATCTATTTTCTTTCTTCTGAATATCATCATCAAAATGACAGCACAAGAAATGTATTTGGCCACCTGTTTCGAATAGCATCTTCATTCGAAACGCGTGAATGAATGAAGCTTCGAAACACACCAAATAAATCTCTCGCGCTCTTCAACTAATTCATTTTCATTCATACTTTTTTTTCTTCTACATGTATCGCAATGAACTTTATTCACTTTCATCCATACGTCTTTTTTCCCTACATTTATTGTAATGAACTTTATTCACTTTCATCCATACGTCTTTTTTCCCTACATTTATTGTAATGAACTTTATTCACTTTCATCCATACGTTTTTTTCCCCTACATTTATTGTAATGAACTTTATTCACTTTCATCCATACGTCTTTTTTCCCTACATGTATCGCAATGAACTTCATTCACTTTCATCCATACGTCTTTTTTCCCTACATTTATTGTAATGAACTTTATTCACTTTAATACCGTTGATACGAAGCAATGGGACGGGACCACGAGCGCCTTCAATGACACCTCCTTCACTGTGACGAAGGAAGACGCGGCAATGGGAATCGGAAGCATCCTCTCGCTCGAATTCCTGTACAGGTGCGTCTAAACAGTAAGAGAGAGAGGGGGGGGGGATAGTGACAGATAGTGATATTTAATTAGTGTTTCATTATGGCATCTTCATAAGTGATTACGTTATTCAGTTACATATATATCCACATTCTGGAATTATTAATTCTCAATCATACTTTTTTATTATATCTTTCTAGAGTAAGTAAGGTATATTTCTTCATCCTGATTTCCTTTGATACTTATCAATTAGTTTAAACTATGATGGTGCATGATAAATACTGTGGAATTTTCTAGTGATTTTATAATTTTGCAATGTAATTTTGCTAAGCATGACGAATGTGGAATTTGTAATTCAGGATGAATATTGTGGAATATAGTAGTGATTTTAATAACCTTGCGATGGAATTTCGTAATCCACGATGGAATCTTGCAATCAATTTCTTCAGGTACGACACTGAGGGACCGTCGCCAATTGTGACGTCCGTCTATCTCAACGGCGAACAAGTGTGCTTAAGCCAAGGTAAGAACGAAGCTGTGAGTGAATGAGCGATGAGTGAAGGAATGCCGTAGTTAAAGGGCAGAACGAAGCTGTGAGTGAATGAGTGGTGAGTGTAGGAATGCCTTAGTTAAAGGGCAGAACGAAGCTGAGAGTGAATGGCCGATGAGTGAAGGAATGCCTTAGTGAAAGGGCAGAACGAAGCTGTGAGTGAATGAGTGGTGAGTGAAGGAATGCCTTAGTTAAAGGGCAGAACGAAGCTGTGAGTGAATGAGTGGTGAGTGAAGGAATGCCTTAGTTAAAGGGCAGAACGAAGCTGTGAGTGAATGAGTGGTGAGTGAAGGAATGCCTTAGTTAAAGGGCAGAACGAAGCTGTGAGTGAATGAGTGGTGAGTGAAGGAATGCCTTAGTTAAAGGGCAGGACGAAGCTGTGAGTGAATGAGTGATGAGTGAAGGAATGCCTTAGTTAAAGGGCAGGACGGAGCTGTGAGTGAATGAGTAATGAGTGAAGGAATGAGTTAGTTAAAGGGCAGAACGAAGCTGTGAGTGAATGGGCGATGAGTGAAGGAATGCCGTAGTTAAAGGGCAGAACGAAGCTGTGAGTGAATGGGCGATGAGTGAAGGAATGCCTTAGTTAAAGGGCAGAACGAAGCTGTGAGTGAATGGGCGATGAGTGAAGGAATGCCTTAGTTAAAGGGCAGAACGAAGCTGTGAGTGAATGAGTGATGAGTGAAGGAATGCCGTAGTTAAAGGGCAGAACGAAGCTGTGAGTGAATGGGCGATGAGTGAAGGAATGCCGTAGTTAAAGGGCAGAACGAAGCTGTGAGTGATGAGTGAAGGAATGCCTTAGTTGAAGGGCAGAACGAAGCTGTGAGTGAATGAGTGATGAGTGAAGGAATGCCGTAGTTAAAGGGCAGAACGAAGCTGTGAGTGAATGAGGGATGAGTGAAGGAATGGCGTAGTAAAGGTCAGAATGAAGCCGTGAATGAATGAAAAGTGAATGGACGCTGTTGTTAAGGTCAGAATGAAAAGTGAATGGACGCTGTTGTTAAGGTCAGAATGAAGCCGTGAATAAATGAAAAGTGAATGGACGCTGTTGTTAAGGTCAGAATGAAGCCGTGAATGAATGAATAGTGAATGGACGCTGTTGTTAATGTCAGAATGAAGCCGTGAATGAATGAATAGTGAATGGACGCTGTTGTTAAGGTCAGAATGAAGCCGTGAATAAATGAAAAGTGAATGGACGCTATTGTTAAGGTCAGAATGAAGCCGTGAATGAATGAAAAGTGAATGGACGCTGTTGTTAAGGTCAGAATAAAGCCGTGAATGAATGAAGAGTGAATGGACCCTGTAGTCCAGGTAAGAACGAAACAGTAAATAAATGAATGAAAAGTGATTGGATGTTGTAGTGAATGTATGAGTGAAGACTGAATGTTCCACCCAAGGTAAGCATGAAACTAAGTACACACTCTATGGCTGCATTGCATTACATGAGAACGGTGTATCAATGCAATACTTTGCAGCATCGCATATGTTGAAACTATAATGGCCAACTGTATTTTCTTCCCTTGTATCAGATTATCTACAAGCTGTATTCGTCTAGTAAAACTTGAACTATACCGCTGTTACTTTTATTTTCTTCTTTTCAAAGTTGCATATTTTAGAAATCGATTTTAGGAAAGACAACCTCTATTGAAAAAAAAAAACGGTTTAATATGTGAAAACGAGAACCCAGAACATTATTTCACAATGGCCAGTCAGATTTTGTTGCAGATATGGGCGCGATTGCAAGAAGTAGAGTTTCTTACCCTTTTTTTTTCTTTCGATTTGTTGAGACGAAAATCGAAATTCTTTCTCTTCTCTTAACACTGATTTCCTCCGACATTATCTACCAGGGCAAGATGAAGGCGAGCTGATGTCCTAATCCCAGCCCAGTAAAGTGTCCTTTCGGCTTTACCAGTGGTGTCCCTCAAATGTCAGATGATTTTGTAGGACACATGGATCCAACACCTAGTTAATTGGACATAATGATAGCAATGGTCTTAGATTGTGGCTGTGATCCCTTTTCATATATGTAATTCCCCAAAATCCAATGGCTACAGCTGTGGTATTCATACTTCGAACCCATACATTTGGTATCCAAAGTACGTACTTTTAAAACGCAATATTTAATCCACACCTGATATCTTTTCATCTTATTTTTGAAGTTATATTTCTGTCATCGATATTCATATTAGCTGATTTTATAATGTGATAATTATAAGTCTTGATCTCCATATATCATAACATGTTTCTAATAGTTTTAGCTTTTTCCTATGAAATTAAATGTGGACTTGTTTTTTATAGCAGGAAATAGTTTTTTTGACGTGTCATGTTTATCTTGGCAGGAAATATGTTCTTTTGTGCGTTAAGCTGTACCATGCTTTCCCTAACAGAAAAGAAGTGTTTTTTTTTTTTTTTTTTTTTTTTTTTTTAGAAATAGACAAAAATATGCATGTTTATACAGCAATGCAAAATGCGAAGGAGAGTCAGTAATATTTTATAAACCTTATTTTCAAAAAGGTTAATGTTATAATCGACGCCATGCGGGCTGGCGAAATTAGCCACGCCCCTGTATCTACGTAACGACCAAACACAACCCCGTTTCTCACTGGCTAGAAGACTCGTGGGATTTTATGAAGTCAAAAAAATAAACAGAACTTACTTGGCTCATTATGAGGAGATTGATTATTAATAACCTGGATAGTGTATATGTGCTGTGTAATTCTGGTTATCACACTTCTTTTTAGGAATTTATATGTTACTCTTGTAAAATGTATCATTCTCATTCACACCATTTTTTTCACCAGCACCAACGGTACCCACGTCTAGCCCCGTGCCCGAAACGACCCCAAAAACAACAACAGATGTACAAGTGACTGGTACGTGGGATACCATCAACGTAAGCTTGTCTTTAATCAAAAGGGAAAAGCAGGGAGGACAAAGTTCGCGCATATTCAAACATCTCTTGGTCTAAATTTCATAGTTCAAGGCTAGTTAGTCATATTCTTTTCTATATCAAAGTCGTCGGAGGTATATATTGTGGTTTAAGCAAATGTCTGTAGTTAAGACACATCCTAATATAGATTTAGAGTTTGGCAAAGAGGTGTATGCATTTTCCTGATGCTCGTTCTTTCTTTCTTTCTCTTTTCTTGTTATGTTTGAATACGTATTTCCGGAGAGAATGAATATGTGTTCGAGCCTTGCTAATAGAATGACACATCTACATCTATAATCTATAATACTTTGCAGTGACGATAGTTTGCTTGTTAAGATTTAGTATAGAGTTAAAAAATGAGGTTTTAAATGCAGATATGACTACCATACCTGAAAGATCACTACATCAATTATATCGTCAGATCAGCTCCATTTCTTCTATTTTAGGAAACATGTATTACTTGCCTCATTTGAAATGTAATTACGGCTTTAGTTGGGAGAGTAATAAATCTGATCCTTTTCCCCTTCAATTTTTCATGGCAATTACGTTGTCACTCGTCAGTAAATTACTTTTTCCTTGAATGAATAACTTAACATTTTTGTTGATCAGATTTAGATTAAGAGTGCAAGTTTAGCTTAGTATAATTTGATTGAATTTTAGTGAGTACAGTGAAAATAAATTAAATTCTTATGTTGCAAGTATTTAATAACAATCCAAAAACACACACAAAAAAAACATCCACCCCTAATTCTTCATATATAAAATACTGATAAATATTGCTCATGTGAAGCCAAAATTCAGGTAAATTTATATGCTAATGAACGGAACCTCATGCAGGTGAAGGAAATGGTAATTGTGTCGCGTTTACGGAGACCAACAGCTGGGCCGGGAATTACCAAGGAATATTGAACGTAACGGTACCTCGTGATGTTGATTCGTGGAATATCGTCCTCCAGCTGTCGGCCTCCGCGGATAATTTTCAGGTCAGGACCGAAAGGGTCATGATCGATTATGTAGTTATTGACAGATATAGCAGAATCATACAAGAAAGTATATATGTAGAAAATGTGTGTGTGTTTGAGACCTTTATAATCTTTCGATTTTCTCTACCAGTGACTCGTTTTACTCATCTCTTTTTTTTGCCCTACTCTGAAGGCGTGGACAGCGAACGTTGCACCTACCTCTGGCACCACCATCACGCTCACCAACAAAGGCTACAACGGAGTCCAGACAGCTGGTGCCACGCTGGAGTTGGGCATCGCGGTAGCCTACTCGGGAAGCCTTCCGGCCATCACCTCTTTGGCCTTCAACGAGGAGGACCTTGGAATCTGTGAAGTGGATCCATCGACGTCCACTTCAGTCCCCTTCGAGCTGTGCGTCAACTTCACGGAGACTAACAGTTGGCTTAACAATTATCAAGGAAATCTCTATGTGACTGTTCCCAGTGAAATCTACTCTTGGAGCATTGTTCTACAAATGTCAGATTTTGTGGACAATTTTCAGGTCAGTAGCGAAATTGTATTTATGATATTTGTTCAGTTTTGAGTTTGTTTTGTTTTGCTTGTGGATTATTATCGTAGCAGTAGTGAAATGATTAGAAGAATATCAGTTTTCATTATTCAGGATAAATGCAAATCATAAAGTATTTTTTTCATCCATCAAGTCATATATTGCATGGATGAGAATTAATGATTCTACACCGAATATCTTACTGAAGACAAACACAATACTTATGAAACATTTCTCCGTTAGTCTAGTGCTTTTTTTGGGTCACCCAGGTTTTTCAACACTGTTTCAACATATTGTTACACCGGTCACCCACCTTCTACCCACCAACACCAGGCAGGCTAGGTAGACGGCGTGCTAACCACAGGGTCGTGAACACAGAACAGCTCCAAGAGACACTGAACACCACAGCGTCCCAAAACACCACGAGGGGAAAACACCGCAAGGCGAGGCAGGGCACGGAGTAAACACACAATAACACGTCTATCCTTTATTTACACTAGTTCTTCACAAGTACACTAATCTATGGGCACAATACAGGGGGGAACCAGCACATCACACTGCACAATATAGGCTTATAACAATGCAACACAAGGTATCTCAGGTCACAAGGGCACTCGCGAGGTCTTATCAGCAGGAGCACCAAACTGCCTCTGTCCTGGCTTTGTTCCTCCGCTCCTTTCGCCCCGACTCTTGCATCATGTTATCCTGTTGACACATGTTTACATTGAGACGGAGACCCACTTTTTGTATATCTTTTTGTACAAGTTTGATTACCAGTTGAAAGGTATAACCACCCCATCGATTCATCTTAGGTTATCCCATTTGCATAAATTTGTGTTTCTCATATAGTTCAAAGATGTCAGTGACCAGGTTTCGGACAGCCCACCTAGATAGTTCCCTAGCCAGGTCATCGAAAGCTATTGGTGCTCGGTCGCCTTCGTGCATTTGTGTTGGTATTTTGTTGGTAGTTTTTGTGTACTAGCGACCAACTACTAATAACAAGTTCGAGAATAGAGATCAGTTTCTCTGTGCCGCTTTATTCTTACAGTTACCTTCACGCTCCCCTAAGGAAACAAAAATTCAATCATGAACCGACAGTGGAGATATCAAATATCAGAAGATATTTATTATCATCCTCACCGTTTGAAATCTAGCACAACCAATTCATCTTTCACAAGGGAAACAACTTTGACCTAAAAATGAAATGAAAATATATACTCATAATTCTACTCCCTGCCATCTGCTCTGCATTGAAGGCGTGGACAGCGGACGTGGCACCTACCTCTGGCACCACCATCACGCTCACCAACAAAGGCTACAACGGATTCCAGACAGCTGGTGCCACACTGGAGTTGGGCATCGCGGTAACCTACTCAGGGACCGTTCCAGACATCATCTCTGTGACCTTCAATGATCAAATCGCTGGAGACTGTGAAGTTCTTCCAACTCCTGCACCTACTCCAGCTCCCACAACAGCCCCCACTCCTGCACCTACTCCAGCTCCCACAACAGCCCCGA
>BOPN01009981.1:17500-27192 GCA_017312705.2 Penaeus japonicus
TTGGCTGTTAGTTTAATCTTGTTTCTTATTCATTTTTAGCCCAACCTTCATGATTATAGTAGTTCATTTGCTGAATTCGCCGACAAGAATAATGTCATCTGTAACTCTTAGATTACTCGAGTGTTCTTTCCCTATCTCAGTTCAGTTCAGTTCAGAGAGATTTGCGAAGGCTTCCCTTCGCCCGGGCTATATGCACGAGGCGGTCCGGCCTCTGCCAGCTATAAGTGCTGAGTAATCTGATCGTCATAACTGAATGCTTACCGTGGCGGTTGGATTGCCTGAAGGCGCTCCAGTTGCCACGGGGAAAGCAATAGGCATAGCCGCCTTACCAACCCGGCGGCTGTCGTCTCTGGGCCTATCTCAGTCCCTTTCTCCTTTTATCAATCTTCACAAACATCTCTATGGAAGCTGTAAACAGCTTTGGTGAGGTGGAGTCGCCCTGTCTGACACCTTCATTATTTGGTATTCAGTTGGTTTCTATATGATTTTTAATGGTCGCTTTTCCATTAGTTTACATATTTTCTAATAAACTACAATAGAATGCCTTTTGGTAATCGAAGAATGTCATACACATACATATATTTGCATACACACACATACACACATAACCACACACACACACATAACCACGCCCACACACACATAACCACACACACACACACACACGCATAACCACACACACACACACACAACCACATACACACATAACCACACACAGACATAAATAGCCACACATGCACATACATAACACACACAAACGCACATATATAGTGTCGACTTGAAAAATAAGCCTATTTGTGATTTGCTATTTCATAATATTTATATCTACAGGAAACTTACCTCTGAATATGCAGTACATAAATATCCTGGGAATCAGCTCTGTCGGAGAAAAAAACCTAGAGTGGTAGGAACTCGTATTTTTTTCGGAGAGGATATCGCCTGAGACTTGCTACTGATAACTTGAAGATAACTTGATAGCTTATCAGATATGGCGCCTCCTGTTCAATGTTTATCCCGTTAGAACATACATACCTAAACACACATACACACGCGCGCGTGTGTATGTGCAGTAACGCATTTATTATAGAAATACAAATTGTACCTCCCAGACCTTGACTTGAATTTCGTTCCTGAGAGAATCCCGGCTCCTAACCATTACACTACACGACCCAACTATAAAATTGTCTAACCAGGTGCCTACAATCACCATGGAAGTTATCTATATACTCTTAGCAGTGCAGTGATAGCGAGGGATTGTCTGTAAAACCTCGCTGTCACTACTCTGCTAGGAGTATATAGGTATCTTCCATGGTGGCACCTGGTTAGGCAATTCTTTTGTTGGGTCGTGTAGTGTAATGGTTAGGAGTCGGGATGGTCAGTTTGGTCACTCTGATGACCCGGGTTCGCTTCTCGGTCAGGGAGGTGAAAATTGTGTATGTATATATATATATATATATATATATATATATATATATATATATATATATGTGTGTGTGTGTGTGTGTGTGTGTGTGTGTGTGTAGACAGACATATACACACACACATATATATATACATACATATATGTATATATATACGTAGGTATATATACATATGCATATATGTATATATATGTATATATACACATGTATATATATATACACATACATATGTATATATTTATATGTGTATATACATATATATATATACATATATATATATTATATGTATATATACACATGAATATATATATATATATATATATATATATATATATATATATATATATTTATATATATATATATATATATATACATATATATATCATATGTACATATATGTATATATAAGTAGGTATATATACATATGCATATGTATATATGTATATATTTTGTGTATTAAATATTGCGTTTTTCCAAGCTTTCGGAGTATTAGCGTCGTTTAGACATTTGCTACAAAGATTAGCTAATTTTTCTGCCACAATCTCTTCTGCATATTGGATAACATCTATGATAATGGGCTCTACACTAATGCCATTTCCTCCTAGCCCTTTTCTTCGTTTCATGCCTATTAATGCCCCTTTTTATTTTTTCTACCGTAATGTTTGGGACGTCTTTTATTATTGTGTTTACCTCCGTTTGTGGTTGGATGCTAGAATGGTATTACTCACTTTAAAGTACTTCTACTACATTAATAGTTTCATTCTTACTGTGTCACCTCTCTGTCGAGTTCCTTTATTGCATGCATTTGATTTTTTACCCAATCCGAGTCTCCTCTTTGTATATATATATATATATATATATATATATATATATATATATATATATATATATATATATATATATATATATATATATATATATATATATATATATATATATATATATATATATATATATATATATATATATATATATATATATATATATATATATATATATATATATAATTCATATATGAATGGATATAATTTGATGAATAGAATCAATGAAATAGATACATGAGGATATAGTAAACATTTATTTCCATGAAAAATATGGTAACATCTATGAATAAAAAATATATATATTAGATAAAAACACAGTTATAAATATAATATGAAATGCATTTGTTCTATAAAAATGAGTCATACAAGCTGAAATATCTACAGCTTAATATTCTTACTGGAATTCAACATATTCTCGATAACATTTTTAATCACAACCTTATAATTATCATTATTTACAATTATCTTTAAACTATGGCACAATATGAATAATTATAGCAAGAGACACAAGTTTTCTCATAAACAAGAATACATTCTTAATCCCCATTTCTGTCACGACTTTGAAGATAGTAAGTCTTGGTTTGAGGTGAAACTGTAGTAATGTAATGAACCAATTACGTCTTCCTATTCTCATGATACCAATTATCATTTGGTCCATGAAATTACATCATTCTATAAGGTACAAAAATACAAATGTCACACTAGAGTACATAGGAATTATAACACGGCCTGGCAATATAATCCTTCAAGTATTACAAACATAAAAAGTACCTTAGCATATGTTGGTTACAACCCTTATCAACTGGACCTATAAGGCACCTCGGCATTTTCCTTACAACCTGCCTTCAACACGACAGATCTATGCAATCGGGCTACATTATCCTTGTGTCATTCTTTTCTAAAAAAAAAAAAAAAAACATCTGAATCATGAATCCAAAGATTCTTTGCTGAACATTATTTGCTGTTAAGGGAAAATTCTGGCTGCAAAGGAAGCTTCTATTTTCGCAGATCCTTTCCAAGCTTTTTCGCATATGCGCTCATAGATAGACCTTATCCTTTTTATAAGTGGGCTGTCCAAGAGTAACTGTGGTTTCTTGTCTTCCAGTCCCAAGAAAAAACGTGTTTTATTTAAGATAAATCCCTTTGACAAAGGGAAAAATATCTTATCAAAATACTTGATTTGTTATGAATATCTCTTGGTGCCCACTTTTCCACTTTGAGGAAACTTAGAACCATCTTACAGGCCATAATTCCATTTTCCGTCTGTGCGAAAAACCTCCACAACTAGGCAGGTCTGCTGGCCAACAGTAAAGGGAACCCGATTGCTTATTCAGGCAAGAGCGAAGCCTACTTTAAATAGGTTCTATTTAACCCTGAGTATAATTATTGTCAAACTTTTCTTCAGGTTTTGGAGTGAAAAATGTAACAATATCTGATGCTCCATACCCGAGACATGAAGATTCCGTGCTACCTGCAAAGTAAGCCTTTATTTTCGCAGGTCCTTTTCTATCCTTTTCGCACATGCGTTCAAAGACTGACATTATCCTTTTTTCTATTCGGTCTGTCCAGTAGTAACGATGGCCTTTGAAGTTTTCCAGTTCCGAGAAAAATGTGTTTTTTAAGATAAATCCCTTTGGCGAAGGAATTTTGAAGAATATCTTATCAAAATACTTGTATCTGCTCTGGATATCTCTTGGTGCCCACTTTTCCACTTTGAGGGAACTTAGAACCATCTTACAGGCCAGGAACACTCGCCGCTGGTCAGGAGTCAGATTCTTCATGATTTCGTTTTCCGCCTGTGCGAAGGAGAACCTCCACTCGCCATCACCAATACTGCTGATATAGACTGATTTAATGTGAGGCGGTGTAAGGCGTGGTCTAGGCAGGTCTGCTGGCCAGGGAGCTTCCATAGTGGGCACAATGTCCACATCCACCAGCAGTAAAGGGAACTCCTTGCCTGTCCAAGCAAGACTAAGTCCCACACCAACTTGAGTCTTTTTTGACCCAGGTGGAATAATTGTCAGTCTTTTGTCTTGAGGTTTATGATTTAATAGACATTTCTTAACCATACTATGAAATGTATATAAGAAGCCTTTTCCTTTCAGAAGACTAGTGAATTCCTCGTTGTTTGATGATACATTAATTTTTGTTTTACAGCTAGTGTAATTAGATCCCATTTCTTCCAGTGATACCTGCAGACCGCCATTTGGATAGCCATTTAATTTCTTCAATACTAAATTAAAGTCAAATTCATCTGGACAAAAGAGCCTGACATTGTCTGCTGAACTTCCTAGCATTAGGATGTTCCCCTTGAACATAGGATTTCTCTTTGCAACCCAATATCTTATTTTTTTAACCCATCTGATCACAGCTTTTTGTATGTCTTTAGATTCTCCTCTTGAATAGTTGACATGAACTTTATCTATTGCTTTACTTATGCCATTTACTTGCCATTTTTTCTCCAGTTCTTTCAAAAGAATATTTATTCTCTGAGAACTAGTACTGTTTTTTTGTATGTCTATGTTCGCTAGAGATTTTAAGTCCAACTCATATAGCTTCAGGTAGTTTCTGTAACCATCTAGAAGGTCCATTGCTGTTAATCCATTTTTGTTTTTCTGATATGTCTTTAAAAGGTCCCCTAAGTCCTTGTAGCCATGCATGCAAGCATAGTGTGCAGGTGTGTTGCCGAAACGATCCTTTGCATTAATCGAAGCTCCGTGACTGACAAGGTATCTGGCTGCAGACTCGTTATTCTTCAGAGCAGCGTAATGCAAAGGCGATGCTTGACATCGATGACGCTATCAACCTTTTGTTTTCCCACGTGCACCAAAAGGTAGAGAAACAGGGAAAAATCTTTTTCACAAGTGAGAAGCATTGCTTTGTCTAAAATATTGACCAATGCGTCGTCCAGTTCAGACTTACTCTGATGCACAGTAGATCGAGGGTATTTTGATGATTCTTCGGCAATCAACTCAATCACTTCATCGTAAGTGACGTCACTCAATCTCATTGTATGCTGATTATTGGTGACTTGAACCAGTTTTTCCATCCAGTCATCACTATCAGATAACTCCTTTTTCAACCACCAGAAGGCTGTCTTCCAACACAGTGCATCACGGCCTTTGTCTGTTTGTGAAGAGTATGCACAATACAGTGACAGGAGAAGGAAAACAAACTGCCGGGCTTCCTGTTTCTGTGTAGGATCTCGAGCCTTTTCTGATTCATCATTCAAACGCCGACATTCTCTCGCCAAAGTAGCCTACAGGAGAAAGGTAAACATCAGACATGATGTATAAATAAGTGAATATATATATATATATATATATACATATATATATATATATATATGCATATATATGTGTGTATATACACACATATATACAAATATATATATATATATAAATATATATACTGTATATATACACCGCCACGCCACTAGCGGCATTGATAGTGTCAACAACATGAACACTGCACCTGGAAGGCACAAACTATTCAAGGTCGTTACGTACCTAATCATTGATGTAATCTGATATCTGAGTGCACGTGTACATAAATGTAGGGCGTCATACCGTAAGAAGTTGCTCTCTTGTGGCGTTGTCTGGGATCAGATCGACGGGCGCTCGCCCCTTGTGGTCCGGCAGGAAAAGGTTCGCTCCCATGTGGAGGACGAGGGCGGTGGCCGTGTCGAGGTGCCCTGCGTTGAGGGCGGCGTGCAGGGGCGTTTCTCCCTTCTTGTTCTGAGACACAGCGCTGCCGCCGCTGTGCCAGATCCACCAGGCGAATGTGGTTGCTCCGGCGGCACAGGCTCGAGACAGACGACTGTTTAGTGCCACTGAAGAGTCTTCGGATGTGATAACCTTTGCATCCCAAGGCTTAGCTCCCTCCAGCGACTTCACTAAATTTCCAGCTGAAATCTGCAGTACTTGATCTAGGAGTTTAATTTCCGACCGAATCTTGTGTATCGCAGCCTGTAGTGATATGCTCAAGCTAATATACATACATATTCTTATATAATGATATAAAAGAAGATCTATTATATGACTGTTTAAACAATAATCTGATATAAATACAAATATGTGGCATGCAAATATGAATAGTAATCAACAATCAGGTCATTCATTGGTAACCCAGTATATATTGCATATTGCTGTAAGACTATATTATAAAAAGTAACTTATTTTCCTAAATTAACAGCACATAAATAGCGTTGCATTTTAATATATCACTTTCCCGCAGTTTTTTGTAATGTCTGGTCATTCATTCATCGAAGAATATGTGTTAAAATCCAAGGAACTCTACAAATGTGAAAGGAGCTTACCCTTGTGACAACAACGCCGACCCACGGCGTGGCATCGGGAGTCATCCATGCCACCTGCACGGGGCCGAAGCCGTCAGCAGACGACGTCAGCGGCGCTCCAGAAGCCAGCAGTAGCGGCAGCAGAGGAGTGCAGTTGGTCCCGATGGCAAGGTGCAGTGGGTAGCAGGAGTGGCATCCCGGAGGCTCCAAAGGGGCTCCAGAGGCCAGCAGTGAGGAGGCTTCCTTCACGGCTGCCAGGCGGGCCTCCTGTTCCTCATTATCTCCTTGTAAGTTAGCGTTTGCTGTTTCTGTTATCAAAGTTAGCAGTCGAGTATAAAGCTCGTTTTTCTCATAATCCTGAAAAAGTAAACGTTTTTTTTTAGCATCTACATACCGGTAAATCTTTATTAATATTCAATGAGTGTGGGTGTGCTTGACTTTCGAAAGTCATATTGAATCTACTGACACAGTCCCCCGAATTTCAACCTTACATGAATTACAGGACTAATAAATCTCTACACAGGGAAAACTGCATCAAAACTAAATTCATGTATGGTAGGGAAGGGATGGTAAGAGAAAAGGATACCTCGAAAGGACTAGATGAGTTAAGGGTTCCTGTCTTATTTAAAAAACAACAACAAAACACTTTTGGAAACATCAATAAAAGTCAAATATTGAAAGTTTGAAACCTATTTCTTAGCAATGAGTACACTACCTTATCTATACTTCCATGTACAATTCTTTCTGCGGCCTTCAAGTGCCCTTTCTGCCTGGCCAGGTCCGCGGGCGTCTCGCCGTCATGGGTGCGGGCGGTGGGCAGGGCACCGCGCTCCAGCAGAACCCGGATCTTGCGTCGGTCGTTCTGTTCCGCAGCCACGTGGAGCAGCGTCCGGCCCCGCTCGTCTTGGTAATGCAGGTCGCAGACGCCGAAGTCAATGGCAGTGGCTAAGGCTGTCGACTTCGTGTTCTTGTCCTCGCAGTAAGTGTGGTAGAATTCTCCGCACTGACTGTACTTGGACATACAAATGTTCTGAAGAGAAAATAAACGATTGTATATTGTATTTAATTATATTTCCGGATATATTTCACTCTCATTACAAGTCATGATCACCTACGGAGGCGAGTCATTACCTTTAAGTGTATTTGATCTTGCAAGAAATCTTCACTTGCATTCTTGTTAAGCCACCAGGCTGTGTGGACGTGACCGCGGATGAGAGCTGTGTCTTCTGCTCTCAAGTTTTCCTTGTCCCGTATGCTGACGAGAGTATCTTGTAGTTCAACAAGTTTCTGGACAGTGGATAGCCTCCCGTAGAAGGAAGCTTTATGAAGGACTGAGAGTCCCAAGTCTGTCCGAATGCTCAGGTCTGCTCTTTCATTCACAAGCAACTCAACAACCAACGTATGTCCATTAAGAGCGGCATAATGTAGAGGAGTGTTATTTCGCTCATCTCTCACATTAGGATCGGCTCCATGAAAGACCAACAGTTTGACGAGAGTCGCATAACCTCTGAGAGCAGCATAATGCAAAGGTGTCTGGTGGGTGGGCGTTTCATTAGTAGCATCTGCATTTTTCATTAGCAGCAACTTCACAACGTCTTCCTGGCCTGTCAGTGATGCAAAGTGGAGGGGCGTATTACCCTCGGTTGAAATAGTTTCAGGGTTCCTTAGAATATCTAACATTGGCTTTTGTCCTCCATGTCTAGCGTACACAAGAATTGTTTCATTCGTTGCACTTGGTTTGTTCACATCAATACCTTCACACTCACACAGCACTTGCAATACGTCGATTTTTCCATTTACTGCAGCAAGATGGAGTGGGGTGTCACCATTATCATTCGGGAGGTTTGGCTCACAGTTTCTTTCTATCAATAATGTTAGAATTTCGGTATGCCCTTCGTAGGCTACATAATGGAGTGGAGTATTGTTGCAACTCGTAGGAGCAGAGGGGTCTTCGCCATTGTCAAGCAATCTAACCACCTCATCAAAGAGTCCTTCCTTTGCCGCGTTGTGAAGATCTTTCATGTCCCTTGAATTCATAACGGATTTATTATTCTCGGTAATCTCTATAACTTCTTGTTTTAAAAGATGGTTGATCAGTGGTACACTTCTGCTTTCTGGTTCCACAAATTGCCTTTCTAAGGACCGTCTTTCTGAATTGGATTGTGCTGTTATTTTCATCCTTAATTTCTCCTTTGTCCTTTTTGAGCGCAATCTCTTGAGAGAATGTACCTGAAAATAAAAGTTATAATTTTATATATAACTAATTGATGTGAACATCGTACACTCTTGAATGACAAAAATGTATGTGTATATGTGTGTATACATATATATACATATATACATATATACATATATATACATACATATATATATATATATATATATACATATATATATATTATATGTATATATATATTATATATGTATATATACATATATGTGTGTATATGCATATACATATACAAATATATATATGTGTGTGAATTAGTATATATTCACACACACACAAACGTATATATGTGTGCGTGTATCTCTCTCTTTCTCACGATCTTTCTTTCTCACCCTCTCTCTCTCTCTCTCTCTTTCTCTCTCTCTCCCTCTATACACACACACACACACACACACACACACACACACACACACACACACACACATATATATATATATATATATATATATTCATAACGACCCAGGGAACAGGCAGGGTTCCGCAGCGGATTCTCAACTACAAACCATATCTACACACTAGCTCAAATAAGGGAGAAAACAAACGAATATAGGAAGCCCCTGTGTATGACATTCGTAGATTGTGAAAAGGCATTCGATTCGGTACAGACATCTGCAATACTAGATGTAATTTGTAAACAAGGAGTAGAGGAAATATACAGCAGATTATTAGAGGATATATATAGAGATGTTACAGCAACCATCAAAATCCACGCAGAAACCAATAAAATACCAATAAAAAGGGTGTTAGGCAGGGCGACACCATCTCACCGAAGCTGTTTACATCTTGCTTGGAGGAAGTATTCAAGAAGTTAGATTGGGAGGAGAGAGGGATTAAAATAGGGAATGAGCACTTAAGCAATCTAAGATTTGCAGATGACATTGTTCTTTTCGGCGAGTCAGCAGATGAATTACAACAATTAC
>BOPN01009982.1:15000-27184 GCA_017312705.2 Penaeus japonicus
TACAGTTTATTATATTTATTATTATTATTATAATTGTCATTATCATTATTATCATTATGTTTATTATTATTATTATTATTATTATTGTTCTGTTGTTATTATCATTATTATTATCATTGTCATTATTGTTGTGTTATTATTATTGATGATATTGTTATATTTTGTCATTGGTATTTTATTATTAATATTGATATTGATATTAATAATAATGTTGATATTAGTATTAATGTTATTTTTGATAATTGTTTATATTGATATTGTTATTATGTATTATTATTATTTATATTTTTGTTATTATTGTTTGTTTACCATTTTTCATATTAATGTTAATATTAGTATTTATATTGATGTTGATATGAATATCATCATTATTACCATTATTGTTATTATTATTATTATTATTATCATCATCATCTTCATCTTCACTTTCAATCTTCCACTTTTCCTCTTCCTCTCCCTCTAAATATTTTAATCTTAATCTTCATCTTCAATATTCATCGCTATTGCTGTTATAAATTACAACAATACTTTAAAGGTATAACCAACTGCCTCACTTACTCATTCACTTACTTTTTTCACAAGCACACACGCGCACGCACACACACAAGCACGCGCATACACGGACACACGCACACGCACACACGCACGTGCGCGCGCACACACACACATACAAACACACACACACACACACAAACATACATACAAACACACATACACACACAGACGCGCGCACGCGCACTCACACATACACGCACACGCTCACGCGCACACTCACACATACACGCACGCACACATGTACACACACGCACAACCTCATCCTCATCCACTCCCTCACCCTCACCCACTCCCTTACCCACACCTTCACTCTCACCTACACCCTCTTCCTCAACCACACCCTCACCCACACCTTCACTCTCACCTGCACCCTCCAACTCTACTCTCTATCTTTAACTCTCTCTTTCTCTCCCTCCATTCCTCCCTCCCCCTCTCACCTTCTCTTTCTCTGTTCCCTTAATATCCTTCTCATTTCCCTTCTCGTTTCCTTATGCTATCATTTCACTTACCCCTTCCCACAAAGCTGATTTCTTGACCGGAAAGATTAATTATTTTAAAGACGGTGGGCGGCGAGTTGCCCCTCTTTATATTTCTAATTGCTTAATGTGAAGACACTCGAGAAGAAATTCCAATACGAAAATTAGTTGCCTTTTTAAAACATTTATATATCGCGTACCCTCAGAGTAGTATCATTTTACAAACACGTACGATCGCGCATCAGTTTTAACTGAAATCACAGTGATTGGCTTGATTTTTTTTATTTGCTTTGGTTTCGCTAGATCCAACGTGGTGCAACAAACACAACGTATAAGAAGGAACGGCGAGGACATTGGCTGCGCCTCAGGTGTCTTCGGCAGGAAGGAATTTTGATCACCGTTTGCGTCACAATGCACACCTCATGACGTTTTATCCAGGAGCAAAACGCAAGCCGACACTTTCGTTCTCTAAGATAAACAGTGCGGCATTTTTTTAAATTGGATTATTGTTCACTACACTACAGATTCCGCGCCTTACAACTGGAAATTTATCGTCAGAGCCTGCTGGGATACCACGCAATTTTCAGTCCTTTCTTTGGCTCTGAACTCCATGAATGAAGAAAATATACATTTAATGATTGTGTACATGATGTCCTTAGAGCGCTACAGCTGCATGCCTGGTTTTATATAATGCATTTCCGAATAATCAAGCGAAGTGGGCGCTAGCGATGTCTCCTTCTAAGAGTTCAGCAGTCAGAAGTGACAGGGGGTCGAGAAGTTAGGCAACTCGGTTAAAGTTCCTAACACGACCATGGCGTAGGCCGTAGGGATAAAACTAGAATTCGGTTGTTGCTCTCTCCAATCGAACTGCGCCATTATCTATTCAGGAAAATTGACGTAATGAGAACTTAATCACTGTTTTATCCAATGTAATGTTGATCATCAATTATATTCTTATACGACTCCCTTAATGATTTGCGCAGTTTTGCTGTTTAGTTTTTGCCACTATTGATGACAATGAGGATGGTGGCAATTTGTTGAATATTGTTCTAAGTTGAAAATACCAAACGAATAATAACAAGGTATTTTCGTAATTTCAGCAATTACAGAACATGGTTTCCTATTTGAGGGATTCAGTTTCTTCAGCGTTTTTAAACTTTAGTTTTCATTAATTAGTTAGCAGACCGAAGACCTTGACTGGCTGCTCTTTCAGCCAGAAGAATAAAATAGAAAAATACTTATTTACACTCGCATATATGGGAGTTATGTGACCTAAGTAACCTAACTTGAACATAGTTGATACATACCATCTATGAGGCAGGAAGTGTTTATCCAGCAGTTCTTTTTTTTACGAACTTAGGCCTGATAACGATTTATATGATTATGAATTTTAAAAGGTTTGCTAAAAGTCTTCATCATTCTATCATACGAGCATTAGAAAATATCTATGCAGATACCTTGCTTGCACTGCAGTGATTCGGTTGGGATAGAGACGCGCTTTTCTTTTACAGTATCAGATGGTGACAAGTTTGCTTATATATTATATAAGGATAGAGAAGGCTTCCCATCCTCTCTCTTCCTCTCCCTGTACCATTTAATGTTGACATTTTCCGGCTCGATTTCAGGAATATGTGAATCCAGAGAACTTGGCAGCTGAGCTTGAACGTGAGCTACTGGCTCTGAAGCTCCATGTGGCTCGCTCACATGCCCTTCTCCATCACTACCAAGTAAGTAGTCGGTTCGTCGTAATATTACACACACACACACAAACACACACACACACACACACACTCACACACACACACACACACACACACACACACACACACACACACACACACACACACACACACACACACACACACACATATACATATATATATGTATACAAACATATATACATATGTATACATACATATATATATATACATAATTATACATACATATATACATACATATATATATATAAACATACATATATATACATATATATGCATATATATACTTATATACATACATACATATATATATATATATATATATATATATATATATATATTTATATAAATATACTTGTATATACATATACATATATATACATACATAAATATAAATATATATATATATGCATATATATATATATATATATATATATATATATATATATATGTATATATGTATACGTATATTTATATATATACTTATATATATATATATTTATATATATATACTTATATATACATATATGAATATATATATAGATATATATATTTATATATATACTTATATATACATATATAAATATATATACTTATATATATGTATGTATTAATATACATATATATATGTATGTATTAATATACATATATACATATGTATATATACATATATATATACATATATATATATATATATATATATATATATATATATGTATATATATATATACAGTATATATGTGTGTGTGTGTCGTATATACATATATATATACATACATATATATACTTTTATATAATGTATATATATATACATATATGTATATATGTACATATATGAATATGTATGTGTATATATGTATATGTATATATATTTATGTATATGTATATACATGTATCTATGTATATATATATATATATATATATATATCTATATACTTCTATATATATATAAATATATATATATATATATATACTTCATATATATATGTATATATATAATATATATATCCATTTATACATATATATATACATATATATATACTTCACATATATATATATATATATATATATATATATATATATATGAATATATATATATATATATATATATATATATATATATATATGAATATATAAATATATGAATATATATAAATATCCATTTATACATATAAATACATATACTTATATATATATACATATATATACATATATATACATATACATAAATACATAGATACATATATATATATACATATATACATATATACACATACATATATACACATATACATATATATACACATACATATATACACATATACATATATATACACATACATATAAACAAATATACATATAAACACATATATATACATGTATACAGATATACACATAAATACTTATATACATATATATATACACATATATATACATATATTTATTTATGTATTTATTTATTTATTTGTTTATACATACATATATATATATATATATATATATATTTATATATATGTATCATGTATATATATGCATCATATGTATATATACATATATCTATCATATGTATATATATACATACATGTATCAAATGTATATATACATACATGTATCATATGTATATATATGTATATATGCATGTATCATATGTATACTTATGCATATATATGTATCTATATATCTGATGTATATATATCTATATATCTGATGTATATGTATCTATCTATCTATCTCTCTCTATATATATATACACACACACATGTATACATAATATGAATATGCATATGAAATATAAATATGCATATAATATATATATATAAAATATATATGTATATATATATAATTATATGGAAAAAAAAAAAAAACATAAGTGAACCTTTAGGATGAATACCTAGAAATACTTCCTTGAAATATGCAGATTTTGAAAATATACTAAATCATTCTGCCAAGGTTCTGTTTCATATTTTTTTATCGTTTTCTGATCAGAGTTCCAGTCTCTATGGCAGCAGGAGCGAAGTATCCACGCCTCCCGCGCCTCCTTTGCGCCAGACACAAGGTAGGAGAATTATGTTTGTGATGAAGGAAATATGTGGATGCGAGATTGTCCTTGTGTTTTCAGAGGTAATAGCCGTCCATCATGGGTAGAGTCACACACACACACACACACACACACACACACACACACACACACACACACACACACATATATATATATATATATATATATATATATATATATATATATATATATATATATTTTTTTTTTTTTTTTTTTTTTTTTTACATATATACGTACATACATACATATATATATATATATATATATATATATATATATATATACATATATACATATTTATATATACATATACATATATACACTCATATACACATATACACATATTTATATATACATATACATATATATTATATGTATATGTATATATACATATAGATATATATTATATATGTATATATATATGTAAATATATGTATATATATTTACATATAAATATATATGTATGTATGTATAAATGATATATATATATATGTATATATACATATAGATATATATTAGATATGTATATATATATATATGTAAATATATGTATATATATATTTACATATATAAATATATATGTATGTATGTATAAATTATATATGTATGTATGTATATATAAATATATATGTATATATATATATATATATATATATATATGTATATATATATATATATATATATATATATATATATATATATATATATATATATATCTATATATATATATACATATATCTCTATATATATACATATATGTATATATATTTATATATGTAAATATATATATATATATATATATATATATATATATATATATATATATATATATATATATATATATATATATATATATATATATATATATATATATATATATATATATATATATATATATCTATATATATATATACATATATCTCATATATATACATACGTATGTATATATATATATATGTAAATATATATATATATATATATATATATATATATATATATCATACATATATATATATATATATATATATATATATATATATATATATATATATATATCATACATATATATATATATATATATATATATATATATATATATATATATATATATATATTTATATATTTATATATATATCTATATATATATATATATATATATATATATATATATATATATATATATATATATATATATATATATATATATATATATATATATATATATATATATCTATATATATATATATATTTATATATATATCTATATATATATATATATATATATATATATATATATATATTTATATATATATATATATATATATATATATATATATATATATATATATATATATATATCTATATATATTTATATATATATCATCATATATATATATATATATATATATATATATATATATATATTTATGTATATAATATATATATATATATATATATATATATATATATATATATATATATATATGTATATGTATATATATATATATATATATATATATATATATATATATATATATATATGTATATATATATATATATGTATATATATATATATGTATATATATATATATATATGTATATATATATATATATATATGTATATATATATATATATATATTTATATATATATATATATATATATATATATATTTATATATATGTATATATATATATATATATATATATATATATATATATTTATATATATATATATATATATATATATATATCTATGTATATGAATATATATATATATATATATATATATATATATATATATATTTATATATATTATATATATATATATTATATATATATATATATATATATATATATATATATATATATATATATATATATATATGAAATATACACACGCATACACACACACACACACACACACACACACACACACACACACACACACACACACACACACACACACACACACACACACACACACACACACACACACACACATACACACATACACACATACATACTTACACACTTACGCACATACACACACACACATACACACTTACACACATACACACACACATATTTGTATGTACATGTGTGTGTTTTTCATGTTAAAAATATGATGAAAGATTTTTTTCATCTGTAAGTGCTTAGTGTCTTGATTCAGCACAACAATCGTTTCGAAAAAGGATTGTAAAGAATAAAAGGAAAATGCAGATGAAAAGTGGTAATGACTAAGGGGCTTTTTTATTTTTATAATTTTTAGTAGTGTGTGCAATAATGAAATAATTGTATCCAGCACGTTGCTACTTGCCGTAAGCAATCTGTAGAGAACCTGAAATTAGTCTCATTGTCTCAGGAAGAAAATGGTAACAGTGTTGTTTACATAACCCTTCGAAAATGTTGTTTCTACTTGAGAGTTATTATATCATCAAGCCTGTCCAGTCGGTGTTGTATCGCCTTTCTTACCACAGAAATTGTAAACGTCTTATATAAGTATTATTGTTGTTGTTATTGTTGACATATTAGCTGTTCCTTTGACTAACACTTGTACAGCGTAAACCATGAAACATTTATTAATAAATAATTTCACACGAATTTGTTTGTGAGCACGTTAGGTATATATCCTAGAGAGGATGTCTTAACGTCCCATATTCCAACATTTCGTTTAAATCATATTACTTATTCATCAGTTAGAAACATAACATTTTGAACATGCGACACTAGTGCTTCTTGTTGTTGTCTACTGTGTACGGGCAAGTCTATGGGTGAACATAAACACACAGCTTGCAGGCAAATAGGCCTTGCGGTTGCGTGTTATAACAATGAATAATTGTTAATAATTACAGCAGAAAACGATTATTGGGTGACTGATTATTAATGGAAGTAAGAAGCCATATGTATGACTGCCAAACAAAGTCTAGAATCAACGTAGAGAATATGTTTAGCCTGAAAGAACGCTGAATATCTGGTAAATGCATCCCCTAACATTTTGTTTACTCCAAAGTATCTGGAGATAGAACGTAATATGATATAACAGTATAAACAGAAGTGCCCACTGGGTTTCGCAGTTCTTCCGCACGTCAAAATTCCCTATTTGCACGTGAAATTCCTTCCCCTAAGGGTTTGAGTGAACCCCACTAGGAACCACTGTTCTAATGGTGTAGTGGTTCTCCCGTCAGGAAAAGAAATAAGTTTCATTTTCTTGTAGCGCTTTATTTCTCCACGTCGATGTTCTTCAGCCCTGGCATACCTCTACACATATTTTGATACATTTTATCTAATTAATGTTATGTTATCTGTGTTTATGTTTATGATTTGAGGAAGGGACGAAGGGGTGCGGGTTGAATGAGGGTGTGTCCAATATGTAAGCATATAGAGTTCATGTCGGTTTGGGAATGAAAGCTGGAACTACGAGTTGACATTGGTGTATATTCGACTTAGAGGAGACTGGGCTAAAGTGTTTCTCATGACCCACTATCCTTCTGAACAGGGCGATTAAATGAGTTTACGTCGAAGTATCTCTTAAAGTTGTTTTCACAGTGCCATTTGTTGATTTAAAGAATTTAAGGGTTTGAAGAATTTTCTAGAAGGATTGTGGTTTGAGCTATACTCAAAGGTATCGTAGTTTGAAGTATCAGCTTCGAAACTTATCCCTTTCAGGTGTATACACGTTTATCTGGTTGGGAGCCGAAAGAGCACAATGCCTTTAAACTGCAATATTTTTCCTGATTTTGACACTTCTTGATTTTGTTGCCGATGTGATAGACATAGGTCTAAAATCTTATTCTTAATTGTAAACACATAGCCCTCTTAATTATTGCATGATGAAAAGTAGATCTTAGCTCTTACGCGCTGTGAAGGATCAGTATCTAAATGTATATAATTTAATCGTAAGCGAATAAACATTTTGCAAATTTAGAATATTATTATTATAGCTGTAATAAATGGATTGGCCAGCCATTAATGAAACTAGATGTGATTTCATATCACTATTGGTGATTTGATTACCATTATTGTGTTGCAATCACATGGAACGATGCAATGGAAATGACAGGGGAAGGCCTATTGTCACGAAAATTATAGCGTGGGTATCAGGATAAGGGTATGAACATAAGCAGCATATGGATTCCAGATATCTTTCTAGAGTATGTTTGGGAATACCATTTTTCGTAGGATCGATGAAAGATGCGATATTTCCTGAGGTTATAATTGACAATACTATAGGTATTACAGAAAACAAAAACAGTGCAGGAAGGTATACCTTGTCAGTGGCATTATAGACGATTTTTTTTTATCATATTGCCTATCGTCAACCTTGGTCTACTTGAAACGTGCCAAGATGTGATCTAAAGAGCTACCCAATAGTGCTCGATCGTTTGCATTGACTTCTGCTCTTCAAATCGTTGATTCGGCTGTCGAAACTAGGCCATACACAAACTGCACTTTGGTTTAGATTTACATTTGACATTTTTTTTACTGTTATCTGAGATCCGCGTGCTTTGAGGATAAGGTTCATTTTTGATTGCGTGTTAAGACAGCAGAGCAGATCCTTCTTTCAACTTTTTATGTTATAAATGATATTGGGAGAAAGCTTATCAGGAAGACAAGATTAACCAGGTTCAATATAAGTAACAAAAGTTACGTCTGATTTTCGGAGTGGTGGGTGAAGGTCCTCGTGCAGGGCGACGATTATAAAGGTAGCGCGCGTGCCACAGGCTTCGGTTATTGTCTGCGGTTTGATTGATCTGGCTTTGTTGGGCGTCATTCATCCATTCCCTGGGGTTTCAGCGAGTGGAAACGGCCGCTGTTTGGTATTGCATGAATCGTTACTTTAGTTTTTACCATGTCTATATATGTATAGATAACTGATACATTTTTTTTTTCTGGAGCTTTACTGTTCCACATACTAACATTTACTCCATCCGTCTTGTGCTTCCATTCTAGTCCCAGTGGTCATTCTCATCAACTCACATTGCTTAGGCCCTCCAGGACGGTGCTATTGACATGTTGTTTTTCTATCCGCCAGTGTCGACATAAAAGATCCTCATTTCAATCGCACTGCAATCCGCGTTGCAGTTTGCTTTCACCGATGAACTTTTTTGCCGAAAATTCAAGGAATAGGGGAAACAGTTGAGGTCAGGTAAGCCTGCCCATTGACTCCTTAGTTAACTAAGCGTTTGTGGAAACATCTGTAAAAAAATAGTATTTTAATGAAAACAACCCAGTGGACAGTGCACATTTAGTGTAAGTGGGCTAATGGATAATTGTACTAGTTTACAATCGGTATCTCCATTCATTATGCAACATTTTAACCCACCATGGATGCCTTTTTGTATCAGTTTATTCCTAATTCTTGCTTTCCACTCGCCGTCGGCCTCGTGTTTGTAATAGGATTTGTGGGACTCAGACGCTTGAATCAAACCAACATTGGAAGTGGCAATAATCGTGAGGGAGGTTACGCATTTAAACTTAGTAAGAGAAACATCTGTCATATATTCTATTTGCCAGATGATCTTTAATAGTGATCTATAATATGGTTTATGATAGTGATGCAGAGTTACTGGCGTGCTGCTCTGGCAAGTGAGGAAAATTTAGACTTTTTAAAGAACCAATTAATTAAAGAAACGAAGCTCATCTCACATTGAAGGGAAAGGCAAGACCAGCTGTGCTTTTATGCATGGACATAGGCAAGAAGGAGTCGACTCGATGATCCCCATGTTAGGTTAAGGGTAGGTCTGTTTATTGTCTTCCAGATTCGCAGTCTCGTTCTTGTTCCCCGTTATAGTAAATTACTTCTTTAGCCTCTAGATAACTTATTATGGGTCAGACTTAAGCGAATAGATGTTTTTTTGGGTGAAGCGGAAAGTATTATTTTTATTAGGTGTAAAAAGGTAAAGTTCGTTGTTTTAGCTTGATTTGTGATGCGAAGAGGAGTGTGTGACACTGACTAATTAATGGCGCCTGTTTTGTCGCGTTAGATTTAATTTTTGTGTGTTACATGACGGTTGTTTATTATTTCAGATTTATCGGTTTCCAAGTATTAAATTACATTGGCAAATTCAGTGATTTTTCAGTAATTATTGGATTTTTAAAATGTTACCAGCAGTTTCAGCAATATTCTCAGTATTTTGAAGGTTCATAATTAAACCAAAACACCAAAGGTATTTCCGAATCAGGATTTGCTATTTCATATATAGAAATTGTTATCATATCCAACTTCATACTGATATGATTCCAGGAGCGAAGAGATGCGGAAAAACGCCTTGGATATATTTATGAGACCTGCCACCTCAATCTCTCCCTCCCTTCCTCCCACTTCCTCCCTCCCCTCTCTTCCTCTCCCTTCCTCCTCTCTCTTCTTCTCCCTCCCTCCCTCCCCTCTCTTCCTCTCTCTTCCTCCTCTCTCTTCTTCTCCCTCCCTCCATCCATCTCTCTTCTCTCCCCTTTCCCTCTCCACCCCCTTTCTCTCTTTCTTTCTTTCTCCTTCTTTCTCTTTTTTCTCCTTTCTCCCTCCCCTTTTCCCTTTCCCTCCCCATCCCCATCCCCATCCCCATCCCCATCCCCCTCGTTGAGGACGAGGGGTGAATGCGGCAAAATTACGTCTATGCTACAAATTCCCAGCTGACTAAGAGGGTCTCTACATAGGTAATTTTCAGGATTCTTTCTCTTTGGGCTTTTCAGATGCTCTTTTATTGCCACTGGATATATGGCAGGAACATTTCCTGCAGAGGAGGAGCGTTAGATATATTGCGTCATTAGCAGCGTTGCTCAGGGATGGCAGAATTGTATTGTTTTTGTCGGTTGCAGGATATCTGAAAGGGAATGCTAGTAATTGGAACCTGCTATAACCAGGAAGCAGCTCAAAGCCGTCGCAAACATCATCGTGAAAAAAAAATGGAGAAAATGTTTAAGATTGAGGCATACTCAGGCATACTTACTCCATTATCGTGATACTCCTGTTTTCGTTTTCTTATCCTCATTTTATTTGCGCTTTCGATGGCCTCGTTTGTTATGACCTTCTCTTCCCTACTCAGATGCTTTTAAAGCTTGCCTCTTCCCCTCTCCAGCGGATTGTTTATTACGGCGACCTTACTCACTTAACCTTGCATTTTTTTCCAGGTTGAATTTTACACGTTGCGCACTATTTTTGTGTCTGAAAATGTTTCTCTGGGTCGCCCTTTCCCTCTCTGCTTTTCCCTTTCTCCTTTCCTCTCTTCGCACATATCTCTCTCCCTCTCCTTCGCCCCCCTTCTCCCTCCCTCTCTCTTTCTATCTATCTATCTATCTGTCTCTTCCTCCCTTTCGCCCTCCCTTTCTCCCTCCCTCTCTCTCTCTCTCTCTCTCTCTCTCTCTCTCTCTCTCTCTCTCC
>BOPN01009983.1:0-2500 GCA_017312705.2 Penaeus japonicus
CCAACATCCTAACACAAAATAGCCCAGAAAAAATGAATTCACAAGGACAACCAGATGTAAACAAACTTTGCCACCAGACGACTAGCCTGGCACAACACCTGCCAAGTGGCCAATCTGGCATTTCAAAATTATGCTGGATCAGGAGTCTCACCGAAACTGGATACCGCGTTAAAGGCATTTTGTTATCAAATGTTCAGTTGCTGAATGGCATTTTGTTATCAAACGCTCAGTTACTGAAGGAAATTCATATCCAAAGATCTTATGACTCTTTTTGGAATCCATAACTCAATAGCATATGGATCTGAAGCATATTCATAACAATTATATACTGTGTCCAAGTATGTGTGAGCCTTCGAGATGAAGGGCAGAAGCGGAAGGGTGAAAAGGGTGTGTGTGTGTGTGTGTGTGTGTGTGTGTGTGTGTGTGTGTGTGTGTGTGTGTGTGTGTGTGTGTGTGTGTGTGTGTGTGTGTGTGTGTGTGTGTGTGTGTGTGTGTGTGTGTGTGTGTGTGTGTGTGTGTGTGTGTGTGTGTGTGTGTGTGTGTGTATGTATGTATGTATGTATATATGTATATTCTGTTGTCAGCGGTATCAATTACCTTCTGGTTACTTAAGGAACTAATTATAGGAACTGTAAAATATTCGTGGTTTTCTCTCCTGGTCTCAGTGTTTTCTCTTTATCATTAACCCTTTGGTCATGTTTTTTCTTATTTCATTTCCTACAATATTTTTTTCCATCCTTTACCCCGAGGCTTCTTCATAATCCAGACACTCCTTCCATCCACTTTTCATCATCCTCTCCATCCTATTTATTCACTTTTCACTCCATTTCCTTATTTTTCCGTCCTTAACTGCCCTTCCAGTTTTACCACCTCTCTCCCTGTACCTTTTTTTTCCTTCTTAAACCTTTACCATATTTTTTTCTCCATTCTTAACCCTTCCATGTGTTTTCTACATCTTTTTCTCAACATTTTACCCAACTGAATATTTTTTTTACTTTTCGCCTCCACGCTATTATGTACATATAATACCCTCTCTTCCACACATTTACATGTCTATCCTTCACCTACATCCCGCCCCCATATCTTTTATTATGTTGTAACCTAACCTTTTTTCCTCCACCTATCTTTCACCATGCTGCATATTCCTTCCCTACCCCTAACACACACACACACACACAAGCACAAACAAACAAACCTCGCCCCCCCCCCCATCCTCATATGACGTGCATGATCTCGCCCGTGCGCCCCAGGTACAGTCTCATCGCAAACTCGCCCTCATCCCAAAGTTATACACAAGAAAGTTCGCCAAAGTAACCTAACAACGCATCCCCTCCAGAGAGAACCACGTCTTGGAGATTAAACGAATTTTTCTCGAATCTGTCTCTTTCTGGCACTGCGGTTTCGAGGGATATTTGCTAATCAGATTTGATAGTAATTACGTTTTTATATATAGGTGTGTGTAAAAAAAAAAAAAAGAAATGGTGAAGCTTAACCACTCTCCCTTATTTCCCTTTCTTTACCACCAACTTTTGAATAAGCCTCGACTTTCTTTTAACATTTCCCTCCGTACACTTCAGTCAATGCCGATCCAAGAAAACTGAGTCTCCAGCGCCTACTTCTCCTCGGAAACTATTCCTCAACACTTGGCTGTTCCCATTCGTGCTTCTCAAATGTAAACTCATCCAACCGGCACTGCCTTTAATGTTAAAAGGTCCTTTGACTTAGACTGCCAGGAATGGCCTATTGTTTATGATAACAGTCTCTGTTTCTCTCTCTCTCTGTGTGTGTGTGAGTGTGTGTGTTTGTGTGTCTGGTGTGTGTGTATGTGTGTCTGGTGTGTGTGTGTGTGTGTGTGTGTGTGTGTGTGTGTGTGTGTGTGTGTGTGTGTGTGTGTGTGTGTGTGTGTGTGTGTGTGTGTGTGGTGTGTGTGTATGTGTGTGTCTGGTGTGTGTGTGTATGTGTGTGTCTGGTGTGTGTGTGTATGTGTGTGTCTGGTGTGTGTGTGTGTGTGTGTGTGTGTGTGTGTGTCTGGTGTGTGTGTGTGTGTGTGTGTCTGGTGTGTGTGTGTGTGTGTGTCTGGGTTGTGTGTATGTGTGTGACTGGTGTGTGTATGTGTGTGTCTGGTGTGTGTGTGTGTGTCTGGTGTGTGTGTCTAGTGTGTGTGTCTGGTGTGTGTGTGTGTGTGTGTGTGTGTCTGTGTGTGAGTATGTGTGTCTGGTGTGTGTGTGTGTGAGTGTGTGTATGTGTGTCTGGTGTGTGTGTATGTGTGTGTCTGGTGTGTGTATGTGTGTGACTGGTGTGTGTGTCTGTGTGTGTGTATGTGTGTGTATGTGTGTATGTGTGTGTATGGTGTGTGTAGTGTGTATGGTGTGTGTATGGTGTGTGTATGGTGCGTGTATGTGTGTGTGTGGTGTGTGTATGTGTGTGTGTGTATGTGTGTGTATGTGTGTGTCTGGTGTGTGTGTGTGTGTGTGCCTGGTGTGTGTGTGTGTGCGCCTGG
>BOPN01009983.1:7500-10000 GCA_017312705.2 Penaeus japonicus
GTGTGTGTGTATGTCTGTCTGTAGCCAGTGTGTGTGTGTATGTCTGTAGCCAGTGTGTGTGTGTATGTTTGTAGCCAGTGTGTGTGTGTATGTCTGTACCCAGTGTGTGTGTGTGTGTGTGTGTAGCCAGTGTGTGTGTGTAGCCAGTGTGTGTGTGTGTGTGTGTGTGTGTGTGTGTGTGTGTGTGTGTGTGTGTGTGTGTGTGTGTGTGTGTGTGTGTGAATGTAGGCAGTATGTGTGTGTGGGCAGTGTAGACAGTGTGTGTGTGTGTGTGTGTGAGTAGGCAGTGTGTGTGTGTGAGTAGGCAGTGTGTGTGTGTGTGTGTGTGTGTGTGTGTGTGTGTGTGTGTGTGTGTGTGTGTGTGTGTGTGTGTGTGTGTGTGTGTGTGTGAGTAGGCAGTGTGTGTGTGTGTGTGTGTAGGCAGTGTGTGTGTGTGTGTGTGTGTAGGCAGTGTGTGTGTGTGTGTGTGTGTCAGTGTGTGTGTGTGTGTGTGTGTGTGTGTGTGTGTGTGTGTGTGTGTGTGTGTGTGTGTGTGTGTGTGTGTGTGTGTGTGTGTGTGTGTGTGTGTGTGTGTGTGTGTGTGTGTGTGTGTGTGTGTGTGTGTGTGTGTGTGTGTGTAGGTGTGTGTGTGTGTGTGTGTGTGTAGGCAGTGTGTGTGTGTGTGTGTGTGTAGGCAGTGTGTGTGTGTGTGTGTGTAGGCAGTGTGTGTGTGTGTGTGTAGGCAGTGTGTGTGTGTGTGTGTGTGTGTGTGTGTGTGTGTGTGTGTGTGTGTGTGTGTGTGTGTGTGTGTGTGTGTGTGTGTGTGTGTGTGTGTGTGTGTGTGTGTGTGTGTGTGTGTGTGTGTGTGTAGGTGTGTGTGTGTGTGTGTGTGTGTGTGTGTGTGTGTGTGTGTGTGTGTGTGTGTGTGTGTGTGTGTGTGTGTGTGTGTGTGTGTGTGTGTGTGTGTGTGTGTGTGTGTGTGTGTGTGTGTGTGTGTGTGTGTGTGTGTGTGTGTGTGTGTGTGTGTGTGTGTGTGTGTGTGTGTGTGTGTGTGTGTGTGTGTGTGTGTGTGTGTGTGTGTGTGTGTGTGTGTGTGTGTGTGTGTGTGTGTGTGTGGCTGTGTGTGTGTGTGTGTGTGTGTGTGTGTGTGTGTGTGTGTGTGTGTGTGTGTGTGTGTGTGTGTGTGTGTGTGTGTGTGTGTGTGTGTGTGTGTGTGTGTGTGTGTGTGTGTGTGTGTGTGTGTGTGTTTGTGTGTGTGTCTCTGCTATGCGCAGTGCGTGGTGCAGTGTGTATGTGGATAGGTGGGCGGGAGTGTGTGTGTGTGTATAGGGGGGGTATGGGGGGATGAGTGTGTATATGGGGCAGTGAGTGAGTGAGCGAGTGTGTGCATGTGCATGAGTGAGTGAGTGAGTGAGTGAGTGCATGAGTGAGTGAGTGCATGAGTGAGTGAGTGCATGAGTGAGTGAGTGAGAGTGAATGGGTGTGATTGGGTGGGTGGGTGAGTGAGTGAGCGAGTGCATGAGTGAGTGAGTGAGTGCATGAGTGAGTGCACAAGTGAGTGAGTGAGTGCATGAGTGAGTGTGTGTGAGAGTGCATGAATGGGTGGGTGGGTGGGTGGGTGGGTGAGTGAATGAGTGCATGAGTGGGTGGGTGGGTGAGTGAATGAGTGCATTAGTGAGTGAGTGAATGAGTGCATTAGTGAGTGAGTGAGTGAGTGAGTGAGTGAGTGAGTGAGTGAACGAGTGAGTGAGTGAACGAGTGAGTGAGTGAGTGAGTGAACGAGTGAGTGAGTGAACGAGTGAGTGAGTGAACGAGTGAGTGAGTGAGTGAGTGAACGAGTGAGTGGGAGGAACGGAGTGAGTGAGTGAACGAGTGAGTGAGCGAGCGAGTGATAATGTTTTCATGAAAGACACTTTCCACACCAGTCCCTGTTTTTGAATGTGGCCTTCAGTGCACTGAAAGAAAATGGAGGACTGGCAATTGGGTAGTGACACAATTGTTCTCCAAAAGGTTGGCCACACAATTGGAGCCATCTCTCTGCGAGGCATCCGAATATCCTAACAAGTACTAAGAACTGGAGGAACATTGTTTAAAATCTAATCACAATGTTTTCAGGTCGATCACGTGGATCTGGACTCGTCCCCGGACACAAGTCAGCAGACTGAAGGAGGACTTGGGAATAGTCCACATCTGCGAGATGTTAGAGGGATCAATAATCATGAAATGAAAGCTTTGCTAAATTTGAAGCTTTCATAAATTTGTTCAAATCCTCCAGAATCCTACCACAGGAGCAGTGCAAGCGACAATGGCGTGCCGACACTAACTAGGGCTACTCAACACGTGTGCTGTAGTCCAAATTTGAAGTCCCTTTTATGATCTCCGATTCAACAATATGGCTGATCGAGAGTACAGTCATTAAGACTTGCATTTACAGTGTTAATGCACTTAACACAGCAAGTTTTTCTTTTTTTGGCAAATGTGGACTGAGATAATCACATGGCTTTGTCAGTTCCATTAAAAA
>BOPN01009984.1:7500-15000 GCA_017312705.2 Penaeus japonicus
ACACCACACGACCCACTAAAAGAATTGCTCGAGCCCCAGTCAGGTAGGTAAAATTTGTATTTCTATATTAAATGCGTTACTGCATTCTACCATCTTTTTCATATAGATATAACCTCGTTAACCTGATTTGGGACTTGAATTACTGATCCATTGCTGCCGAGTGCAATATATATGTATATAAATATATACATATATATTTATATACATATATATATATTTATATATATATATATATATATATATATATATATATATATAAACACACACATAGTGTATTGTACACTGTAGGTCACACGAATATATATATACATATATATGTATATATTTGTAAAAGGATTAGGATAAGCTGGAAATGCGAAGCAGATGCTTCGCCAGGCACTGAGCCGAGCCCGCCTATCAGCACATGCTGACTCACGAGAGAATGTGCCAATACGTGATGACTCAATCTGAGCTTGGTCCCTACCCTCTGTGCTCACCAGTCATGGCGGTGACCGCCAGGTGACAGTGGAAACTCACGAGCCTGGTCTGGACTCGATCTGCCGACCACGGGGATGTAAGGTCGGCATACTATCCATTGCGCTATCCTAGCGGGTCTGAAACCATTCTTTGTTATTTGTTTGTTTGATTTATTGGCTATCAACCAGCGGCACATGCCAAGGTCATTAAGCCAATGGTTCCATTTTATATCATCAATCTAAAGGTCATAAAGTTTTATCTTCTTTAGAAAAGTTATTGCTTTTTGGATTTTTTTTTTTTCATTTTTTGAGATCAAATTTGAGGTGCTGAATCCAATATTCATAATATATGGATATTTTTTTAAGCTTTGTCTTTGATGGTTATATTTTGTACAGGATACAAGAATGTGGTATATGGAAAGGGTTCTATGGTGCACTGTGGAGGGAATTTTTTCTCAACATAAGGAGTGAGGTGCATCAAGCATGTAGCATTGACCCTGATATGGGCCAATGCCACCTCCTCCCTTCAGTTCTTCTGTGGGCTGTGTCCCACGATTCTACTTTTATTTTATGTTTGTTGATTGGGAGGTTGGTCCACTCACTCTGCCACAGGAGATGAATTATTGCTTTTATAAAGGAAACAAAACACCCAAGATCTGTGCGGACTATGCTTGGCTCCAGATCACCAGTTGACTCGCTAATTTGTCAGCCTGTTCATTGCCATGGATACCCGAGTGTCCAGGTACCCATATCAGCTTAATTAATTTGTTGGCACTATGTAGTTTACAAATGATATTACCCTGTAATTCTTTTTTAGTAGTTTCTAAGTATTTAATTGCTTTAAGTGAACTTAGTCTGAAAAAATGATTATTCTATCATTGTCAATAGGGCAAAATCTAAAGATTTATCAAAAAGTTGGGCAAGAAAGATCGATATATCATTTGGCAGACCATACACCTACTCCCACACACTCATCTGTCTTGGAGCCGTCGGTATACAAATGAAAAAAGGAAATATGTTATAGGTCAATAAAGCTCAAATTACCGGTATTATCGTCCACTTGCGTCGGACAACCATCATTTAGAAGGACAAGATCAGAGTCATAGATCAACGTAACTACTTGCTCACCTCTACCATCCACCCAGAGGGAACCCCATAAAATATGATGAGCGTTTAAATCACATAAAATTAATTTGTTACTTGGCAGACTATCTTGAAGAGCAAAGAGCTCACCATAATTTACCATATTATCAGGTGGACAATAAACTGAACATATAGTCAAATACGTTTTATTGAATTTTACTTTGCATACAAAGTGTTCCAAAGTAGATTTAATCGTCCGTTTAGTGAAAGGGAGGTTCTGGTGAATGTACATGGTGACCCCACCTCCACCCCTTCCCTCTTTTCTACACAGATGATAGTTTCTCAGCGATACGACCTCGTTAGAGACTTGGTCGTTTAAGACTTTCTTAAAGTACTATAATATTGGGAGCATAGGATGAGGCTAATAGTCTGAGGGAGTTTAGTTTTGATCTAAGATTTCGACAGTTCCATTGTATAATGGTAAATGCGTGGATTATGTTTTATGGGATTTGAAAGTGCCTTATCCGCAGGTTTTTATTTTCTTTTTTTGGGAGGGAGGCGCTTCCTACTCGCTTCCCGAGGGCCTCTCTCGGGAATTTTTGGAGACAGTAGCCTCCATGGCCTGCTCCCCACTGCTAAGGAGACGCCCTATGGAAGATGACATGCCCTTACATGCACACCAAAAACCAGGCGAAGTCCTAGTAGGACTAAAAAGTGTGATCTAGATCGTGATTTGGTATCATCCTACTTATGATGCTTTCTTTGCTGGCTGATTCAGCAATTTCCTTTATTGTTTTGTTTCATTCTTTAATCTGATTCATTAAATCCTTTACAGTTTTCTTCAGTTCCGAAATTTCTTGATCCTTAGCTGCGAGCTGGTGACTAACACTGCTTGCACTGGAAACATTGTTAGTTACTGCTGAAGTGTAAGAAGTATTGGGTTTGTTTGCTAACCTTCAACTTTCCTCTTGGCCTCACAGCAGCTAACATCGTGCTCTCACATGTATGCCAATGTCTCAGTCTCCTTCTTCAGGCTACTGCAATCAGCAGAGCCTGACTGATGGGGACCTCCACAGTTAGCACACTTGAGTGTCTTTTCCGTGCATGTAGTGGTATCATGGGCTCCAGTACATTTACTGCAAGTGAATTTGTCAGTATCCTTATCAATGCATCTTAATGAGGTGTGTCCAAATTTTTGGCATTCATTACAATGCATTGGTTTTTGGATATAAGGTCTTACTTGTACAACCTCGTATCCAATTTTAATGGTACTAGGAATTTGTGGTGTAGAAAAAGTCAAGAAACACCATCCAGTTTTTGTTCGCACATTCCCATCCTTCTTGGTTATCCAATTTATGTCTACTACACTTTGGTCTTTAATAGCCACAAGAATTTCACTTTCTTCCATTGTCCTCAAATCCCTGTGAAAGATTACTCCCTGACAGGTATTTGGGCCAACAGGAATAGATACTTTTACTTTGAGGTCATGAATTTGTCAGTTTAAGCAAATTCTTAAACTGAGATTTAAACTGCACTTTAACAAGGAGGCTACCATCTCGCAATTTTCAGACAAAATCAAAACTGACTTCCACTTGACCATCAAGGACCGTCTTAATGATAAAGTGGTTGACATTCTGCAGGGATTGATTTTCATTCATGCATCGAATGTTTACACACCTTGCATTCTTTGGAGGGATATCAATTGGTCTTCTGGGTCGGTCATTGTTCAGGGTTCCTTCGGTGGTCATATTCGTCTTAGACAAGTTAGGAGTCGCCTTTCCTCCTTGAGGAGGAGGAAGGGTAGCCGGGGTATCAATCATACTCGGATGTCGGACCAGGTCCGAACTCTGGGTCGGTCGTTGTCCTGAGGGGATTTCCTGTCCCTTAACTATTGCATCAACCTAATCTCAATAGCTAAGAGAAGAGAAAAAAAAACACAAGTCTTATCATTAAACGTCCTCGCCCCCCCCCCCCCCCCTAGTGGAAGTCTGGTTCCGTTCTCCAGTACCAACTAAGGGATCGGAGTTGTGTGGAAGACACTTCCCTACCGCCGAACCTACCAAATGCGAGGGACGGTAAGTCAGTGCCCACCCCCCAAGCGAATACAGGAGCTCACAAGGAAAACTCCGGTAGGCTCAGGAAGGTTACACGTAAAAAATGGAAAAAAATCAGGGGAAGAAAAAAGTTGCACCCAAAGGACGCCCCAGACTACTGGGCCTTCCTACCCAGGGATCACAGCCTGTAAGGGCTACCCTGGGGTAGAAGAGTGCTGCAGGTCTGGGGTAGGGGCCGACTACTACAACTGTAGCCTCATGTTACCTGAAAAATCAAAGCACTGAGGATGCAGGCAAAGCACTAAAAGTGCAAAAGGTCTGTAAATACAGTATTTACTTTACTTTTCTTACGTTAAATAATGCAGAAGCAATAATGCCAAGTGAGACAAGAGGACCCGTATCACAGGGTAACTCTAGTGGCACAAGACTTTCTATTTGTTGCTGCTGAGTTTTCACCAAGGTCTGAGTGGTTCAAAGTCTCAAACATGAGTCCTGACTGAACTTGTTTGTTTGCTTGTTGGATTTATTTGTCTACCAACGGCACATGCCAAGGTCATTAAGCCAATGTTTCCATTTTATCTCATCAATCTATAGGTCATAAAGTTTTGTCTCCCTTAGAAAAGTGATTACTTTACTTATTATTTTTTTGTTATCTGATAGCAAGTTTATGGTGGTATAATTCATACTTTTTATATATAGATAATTTTTAAAATTTTGTCTTTGTCGGTTGTATTTTGGGCAGGTTATGAGTATGTGTTCTATTGACAGTATTCTATTGCAGGTGGTGCATTTTGGTGGGAAATTTTTCTGAATATAGGGAGAAAGGTGGGTTAGTCTTGTGGCATTGACCGTGACGTGGGCCAATACCACCTCCTCCCATTCTATTTTTTCTGTGGGCTGTGTCCCATGGTTCTATTGTAACTTTGTTTTTATTGATTGTGTCGACCATACACCCGCTCCCACACACTCGTCTGTCTTGGACCCATCGGTATATAAATGAAAAAAGGAACTGCTGGCGTACCTCCACCTCCGGCACCGTGGCTTTGGTTGATGGTAGCCAGTCAACTACGGTGGAAAAATTGGGTGTCTCCCACGGTGCTATATTTGACTGAACCAGGGCATCGATGGTAGAGAGATCTATACCAACTTTATTTGTGAGGTCATCGAGTCTATTGCACAGCGGCTTTCCGCCGCGGTGCTGTGGGCCTAACTGCCGGCGCAAAACATCCCTGTTGGGATGATGGGGCTGCCTGGCTACTTCTGTAGCATAAGACAGCGCAAGCTGGCTGCGTCTAAGACAGAGGGGAGGTACTCCCGACTCTACCTCTAGGCGCTCGGTGCGAGTGCACTTAAGGGCTGCAAGACAGACGCGTAAACAAGCATTCTGCACAACATTCAATCCTTTCTGAGTTGAGCTCGTTGCCGAGCCATACACGATTGACCCATAATCTGATTTAGACCTAATCAGGGATTTATATAACATCAGTAAAGACTTTCTCTCAGCTCCCCATTTGTGTCCAGAAATGCACTTTAATAAATTGAGTGCTTTTTGACATTTTTTCTTTAATTGATCAATGTGGTCTTTCCAGTTTAATCTACTATCAAAGAGTAGACCAAGAAATCTAGCAGAATTTTGAATAGGTATTGGGTGGTTGTCTAGAGTTAGCCTGATGTTGGGCTTTCTCCTATGGGTAAAGATCACGCCAATACTCTTTCTTATGGAAAACTTAAAACCCCACTGGAGGCCCCAGTTATGAATCATATCCAGTGCCAATTGGATCTGATTTGCCGAGAACTCTGCATTACTGCTGGAGTGCCATAATGCACAGTCATCAGCATACTGTGAGTCTTTAAGATTCCGAGATGGTAAAATGTCATTAATCATACATAAAAATAATGTTGGTGACAAGACACTTCCTTGTGGGACCCCGTTTGCCTGGACAAAAATGTCCGAGATAGTAACATTGTCAGAAAATAAGTTGACAGAAAACTTTCTGTCAGATGAAATTTTGGATAAAACAAGGCAAGTTTTCACGTAATCCGAAAGCATAAAGTTTTCTGAGTAGGCCATGTCGCCATGTCATGTCGTAGGCTTTTTCTATATCTAAAAATACTGAAATCAAAAAATGCTTTTTGGCAAATGCCTCATGAATATGACTTTCCAGTTTTACTAGCTGATCGAGAGTTTGACGTCCCTTTCGGAAGCCTCTCGTCAACTAGTAAATTCCTGGTGTTTAGAAAATGCAATAGCCTACTTTTAACAATTCTTTCCATGACCTTGCATAAGCAACTTGTCAACGCAATTGGGCGGTAAGAGATGGCGGATCTGGGATTTCCCCCTCCTTTCAATATGGGAATGATGTGGGCGAAGTGCCATGAATTTGGAAAAGTCTGGCTTTTCCAAATATCATTGTACACTTCTAGCAACTTAATCATGTCATCATGATTAAGATGCTTTATCATCTAATATCGAATCTCATCGGGGCCTGGGGACATTCCTCTACAGGCTTCTAGGGTTTGGACAAGCTCATCCATAGTAAGATCTTTATTGTAATCAAGGTCATCTCCTGTGGCAAAGTGAATTGGTTGCAGCTCGGCTGCTTCCTTGGTAGTCAGGAATGCAGGATTGTAGTTTTCCGAGCTGCTTGTGTAAGAGAACTGCCTGGCGATTGTGTTGGCAATGTCTCTAGGTGAATCATAATTATTTCCCTCATGAATGATGTTTCTTTTTGTTGATAATTTTTTTCTATTGATTATATCAACTGTGGACCAAACCTCTGAGATCTTGGTGTTGCTGTTAATCGTAGAGACAAAGCTTCGCCAGGAGTCTCTTTTGGCTTGTCTAATTGTTCTTCGAGCCCTAGCTCTCGCTTGTTTGTAATTGCTCAAGTTCTCGTTTGTGATATTATTTTGGAAAAGCCTGTAGGCCCTATTTCGTTTACATAGCGCCCTGCGGCAATCTGGTGTCCATCATGGAACTCTATGCTTAACACTATCTGTCGAAGTCTTAGGGATGGTTGCCATTGCTGCATTTATAATACAATTTTGAACACTGTTTACTTTATCATCAATGGCTTCCCAACGAGTCGTCAATGGTGTGCCACAGGCACTTGGCTGCTAGTGTTGAAGAGACCAGTGATAGGTCAATAAAGCTCAAATTACCGGTATTATCGTCCACTCGCGTCGGACTATCATCATTTAGAAGGACCAGATCAGAGTCATTGGTCAACTTAACTACTTGCTCACCTCTACCATCCACCGGTAGGGAACCCCATAAAGTATGATGAGTATTGAAATCACCTAGAATTAATTTATTGTTTGGCAGACTGTCCTGAAGAGCTAAAAGCTCATCATAGATTACCATTTTATCAGGTGGACAATAAGCTGAACATATAGTCAGATACGTGTTATTGAATTTTACTTTGCATGCGACGTGTTCCAAAGTAGAATTAATCGTCACTTCAGTGAAAGGGAGGTTCTAGTGGATGTACATGGCGACCCCGCCTCCACCCCTTCCCTCTCGGTCTTTTCTACACAAATGGTAGTTTCTCAGCGATACGACCTCGTCAGAGACTTGGTTGTTTAAATGGCTTTCTTGTAGAACAATAATATCAGGAGCATAGGACGAGGCTAATAATCTAAGGGAGTTTAATTTTGATCTAAGACTTCGACAGTTCCATTATATAATGATATACGCGTGGATCCCATTTTATGGGGTTTGGAAGTGCCTTGTCCGCCGGTTTTTATTTTCTTTTTTTGGGAGGGAGGCGCCTCCTCCTCTCCCTCGCTTCCTGAGGGCCTCTCTCGGGAATTTTTGGAGACAGTAGCCTCCATGGCCTGCTCCCCTCTGCTAGGGATGCGCCCGGCGGAAGATGATCTGCCCTTACGAGCAGACCAAAAACCAGGCG
>BOPN01009984.1:22500-27179 GCA_017312705.2 Penaeus japonicus
GCCCTCTCATGCCCCTACCCACGGAGTCCAACAAGGGGTAGCTCAGTGCTAGAGAATATCCCTTCAACAGCCACAGGGGTGATGCGAGAGTACACACAGCCCCAACTTCATAATGAAGGCAGGACCTATGCGATGAGAAAACGACCGCTTGACTCTATCCTACCCAGGAATACCAGCTGATTGGCCTAACCGAGCCGAGATCAGGCCGCCTGTCTTACCAGAATAAGGGACCAAAGAGGCGAGTCGCTAGTCGCAGGGCGTACATGTGCACGGCATCACTCAGCCTCCAGGCTTCCCGTCTCTTTGCTCACAGGGATGCCATGCAGTCAAACACATAGACAGGGATTACAGAATTTGATGATAATACCAACCATGATGGTATTTACATAACTTACATCATATTTTCACCAATTATTTCCATCATGCCAATACCGTCGGCATTGTCATCAATTAGAGTATTACAATAATATTAATGAAATAGTCATAACAACAACGCTAATCAGGGAAGTGATAAGGGTAATAGCAACAGTGATGATCATTGGGACCAAAACAGCAATGAATAAATTTAGTACAGTGGTTACGCATACAGACTCACCGGCGTTCCCGCTTGTCCAGCGATGTCTCAGTCCAGACTCATGTGGGCTCTGGCCGGCTACATGGTCGCCGTCATCATCCTTTCGGAGGAGTTCTTCTCGGCCAGGACACGTGTGAAGAAGGGCTCTCGGACACAGGAGGAAACGCGGACGTGTCTCCTCAGTTTGGGTTAGTTGGAGCTGTGATGATTTTCTTTTTGTGAAGGTTGGTCTTTGTTCGAGTTCGGCGAACATTTTTTATTCTGTTGTTGTGTTTGCTTTTACACACACGCAGACATACACATACACGCACACACACACACGCACACGCACGCACACACACATATAAATATATATATATATATATATATATATATATATATAAATATATATATATATATATATATTTATATGTATATGTATATATATATATATATATATATATATATATATATATACATACATATTCAATATGTATGTATGTGTGCGTATCTATTCATATCTATATTTGCATAACATAATATTAAAATAGTAATAGCAAAACATGAGTGTGCAGAGAAGATAATCACAAAAGGCAAAACGCCCAGCTCAGACATAACAAAACATGAAAATCGTCTATATAGAGATGATTTTATGAACTTTGAAAATTAACAACGTTATAAATAAATGCATCGCTTTTTACCCCGCGTGGTTATTAGAATGCATTTTTTATGCTGCGAATCGCGATATGTTGCTCAATATTGGATTAACTTGATTAACCTAATAAATTCTAAGCCATCGTCATAAACAGCGATCCCGTAGCGAGGAACCTTTTTGTTGTTATTCCTAGAGTGAGAGTGTGTGGAATGGATATTAAAGAATAATTATTTTTTCTCTGAATTTATTTAGAGCAATTCAAAGATTTATGCTTCTGTGAACGTGTTGATGTACGTATATCAGCTGACATGGGCTTCTTTTCTCGTCTGCTGTCTCATCCATCTGTTATTTTTCCTTTCCCTTTCGGTCCATTTCAAAAGATAATCTGCATAGACTATGGATCCGTCCTTATATAAATATAATTTACTGTTAATTCTCGCTTTCTCCCACACTGAAACAACAGCTGCTGTATGACTAGCGAACAAGGAAGAAAATGTTGCACACACTGCAAATACATACAGTATTTACACACAAACAGAGGACAGCAATTGCATACATGGAGAGTCGATGCGTTTTTGAAACATATTTTCTTGTTTATCCCAGGACACGAAATGGAGGGAGCTCTGTTGGCATGATAACGAACTTAATTTTGTCTTAACGAATATAAATTTGTAAAAGCTGACGAGGCTCTATACATACATACGCACACCCACACACACATATGTGTGTGTATATATATATGTATATATATATATATATATATATATATATATATATATATATATATATATATATATATATCTGTGTGTGTGTGTGTGTGTGTGTGTGTGTGTGTGTGTGTGTGTGTGTGATTCTCTCTCTCTCTCTCTCTCTCTCTCTCTCTCTCTCTCTCTCTCTCTCTCTCTCTCTCTCTCTCTCTCTCTCTCTGTGTGTGTGTGTGTGTGTGTGTGTATGTGTTTGTGTGTGTGTATGTGTATGTATATAATCAGATAGATACATGCAGACAAAGAAAGATGGACTAAGAAACAGATAAAAGCAGATGGGTAAATAAACAGAAAGGTAGATGCTTAAGATCACAACTGCCGAGACATCCCCAAACAGTTCCCACAGGCCATCTCTACTGCTAAAACTACACCAGAATTGTAATCACACGTCACTTAATCGCCGTCACTTTGCAACAATGGAAATTGCATCAGCGTTGAGAAGCCATTAAGGGTCGAAACAAATCTCCCGCGTCAGTGGATGCTTCGAAAAGTCCAGCTCCGGGACGCATGGAATCCGAACGAAAATTCATTTTGCACAACTCGCTGGAATCGCTCCGTCCAGCTCTCCGTGGCGCAGGTCTCCTCGGCCTTCGCCTTCTCATGGAGAGCTCGCTTGTCGTCAACAGGGAAATATATTGTCTTCAACGTTGTAGGTAAAGAAAACTTTACATGTTAGTACTGATAGTAGAAGATAATAGTTCTAATAATAACACACAGCTGTCTCGAACGTATAGAGTATCAACACCAGCCGCAGAAGAGGTGTAAATAACAACAGCAAAGAGAATAATAAACGCGATCAAAGAGGCAGCACCCGCCGCAACGAGAGAATTATGGTCTGCCGTTAAAGAAAGAAAGAAAGAAAAAGCTGCGTTATAATCCGTACTTAGAGCCTGTTGTATCGACGAGGAGCGAGACATTAGCAGGAAATAGGAAACGTGATAATGTCCAAATATTTCACGGTTTATTGCCTCCGAGATGCATTCCTCATGCTTTGGAAAAAATGCCCCGCCTTGAGAAACGGGCCGCTCCGCCACGGCCGTATTGTGCCAACTGGTAATCGAGTTAGGCTAGATGGATCGGCGCTCGTCCGGAGGCTGGCGTCTTTGCGGGGCTCTGGCCGAGGGCAGATTTCTTCTGCTCGGGGATTGGACAGGGGATTCTCGGCGATGGGGATGACGCAGGTCCTCTTCTTCCTCTTCCACTCCTTGTCTTCCTCCTCCTACTCCACGTTCTTCATCGTGTCTCTCTTCTTCCTCTTCGTGTTCTTTCTCTCCCTCCTCCTCCGACTCCACGTCCTCCCTCTTCCTCCTCTTGATTCGTCCTCCTCCCTCTCCCCTTTCTCTTCCCTCACCTCCGCGCAAGTGACCAGATTCACCCATGGCTAAGGAAGGCAGTCGCTCGCCATTATTACTCTTAATTCTCTCTCCCTTTCCTCCTTAAGCCTTGTTCTATAGTGTTGCAGGAGATTAATTGTTGCATGATAGTTTGGAAGATACATATACCTCTCTCATTTTCTTTGGTTTGTTATTTCTAATTGTAGTAAGGCATATGCTTTGATCATTCGTACTTGTTAATAGATTTACTAAATTCCCCAAAAAATTAGAAACAGATTTGGTCCATTTCAACGAAGACTACTCAATTCTACTAGTGAAGATAAAGATAATAACAATAATGATAAGCGTAATGAGAGTGATGTTAACAACAATAATATGAGTAAGGATAGTTAAGGCAATATCTATATCAATAGTAATGGTAGTGATAATTATAACAATTATAATAGTACTGACAATAATACCAATAATGAAATTAGTATCAATACTGAAAATAAAAACAAAAAAGGGAAGTAATTTTGATATTACTACTACTAATGATACTGATGATAATAATAATGATAAAGTGCGTCCCTTTTGCCCTTCAGACTGCAGAGCGATGGTAACAGGGTTCCAGAGTCGAAAACTTATTGCTTTATGAATTAGCCTGTCGAGAGCCTGTAATTGAATCCTTAAGTCATGGTCATTACTTCCTAAGTCACCGAGTTTTACTTCTCTAAGTCACGGGGTTACGAGTCGTAAAACTAGAATTTACTCGAGTCAAATAACCCTGCGTGATTAAGACACCCGAATTTCCCCTAAAAAGTTATGTAAAATATATAGCAAGCGCTTGAAAAATACAAAAAATAAACATATAATCCCCGCTTTATCTATGTCTATACGCATTCATATATATATAAATAAGCAAAAAAACAAAAAAAAAGATAAATTACAACTCAAACAAATAACAACATACAACAACAACAACAGCAACAACAACAAACGCATGGCAGAATAATAAAGTTAATAATATCCGCACATCATAATTACCACAATATAAACACTCCTTTGCAACACTGTCTTTCAATTTCCACGCCGGTCCCTTTCCCTAACATCAGCACTATCTAAATTAGACCTCAAAGATGCTCACGACAGTCGGAAATCTCCCAATTTAACGTGTCATTTTCGCCCATCACCACTCCCTTTGCCTCATTAAGTGGCGGGGAGGCGGGGTGAGGGGGGAGACGGGGTGGGGGTGAGGCGGGGTGGGGGTGGGCTGATTAGGGAGGAGGAGGAGGGTAAGGAGAGAGAGAGAGAGAGAGAGAGAGAGAGAGAGAGAGAGAGAGAGAGAGAGAGAGAGAGAGAGAGAGAGAGAGAGAGAGAGAGAGAGAGAGAGA
>BOPN01009986.1:10000-12500 GCA_017312705.2 Penaeus japonicus
CTCTCTGTCCTTCCTTCTTACTGGCGGGTTCAAGGACGAAGGAATTATATCAAGGTGGAGATATCTTATTGATCAGTTACCACCACGCTATGTCGTTCTGAAGGGGGTGGGGGTGGTGGGATGGGGAGGGGGACTTGTGGGTTCGAAGGAAACAATCTATATCTAGTCTCGATTAAAAATAAATAAGGAAATAAACAAATAGATAAACAAAAACAAGCAAAACAGGGATCCAAGACCAATAACAGTTGTGAATCTCAACGCCACTCCGGACCCACACTTTCGCTCAAGATCCAGGAGTTAGAGGTAAACGAAATATAAAACTTGAGATTAGGAACAGTGTCCTAAGTCACAATAAGAATTTAGTCAAGTTCACAAAAGATAATATGATATATGTCACAAAGATAAGTTCAGAAATGTTGCAGAACCAGGAGAGATGTTCAAAAGATGTTCAGAATTGATGTATATGTTCTACACATATGGTAGACCATCGAAAAAAAAAGATGTTCAGGGCCAAAGAGAAAGAATATTTATTGAAGAACTGAAGAACACTGAAGGACACGGGATGAAATTAGATAAATGAACATCATGGAAAAAGATGACTCTTCATGAAATCAGATACCAAATAACATACATACATTATACATAAAATATGAAATGACGAAAATAAATGCAAGAAAGAGAGAACACGATACTAGTGAACACTTAAATGAACGAGGAACGAGATGAGAACAAGAAGCGAAGAACACCTAACCGATCTAGAACAAGGAACACCGTTGAACAGAGACGAGTCCAGAAACACCGTTACTCGTAAAACAACAGAACAGAACAAGAAAAACAACAACAACGGAACAAAAACAGAACCAAGAACAAGGACACAGAACCAAGATTAATTTTTATAAGTTTATTCATACTATATACCAAGAACACGTAACTATGAACAACAACAACAACAACAAAAAAAGACGTTGAACAGGGAACCCAAACGCAAAGCTCGGAATGAAGAACACACGTTGAACAAGCCAACCACACGGAACAGAGTTGGAACAGGGAACAGAGACTCTGGCGTGGGCGTGCTTTCTGTTCATAGTTGACCACTGTTCCATTGTGTTCAGTATCCGTTCTCTCCACTTGTCTGTCCCGACGTTAAACAGTTCATTGTTTCACCTGTCCGGTCGCTGAGTGGGTCTGTCTGCACTGTATTTATCTCTTTTTCTCTCTTCTCTTTGTCTGTCGCACTTAAACTGTTTTTTTTTTTTTTTTTTTTTTTTTTTTTTTTTTTTTTTTTTTTTTTTTTGAATCGGTTTTGTGTGTGTGTTTTTGTTTGTTTTTGATTTTGTGGCTGGTATGTTGTGTTATTCTTGTTGCTTTGTTTGTTTGTATTTGTTTGTGGTTGTGTTGGTGAGTTGTGTGTGAATTTCCACTCGTGTTATTCTTCTCTTCTCCTTTTCCTTTCCCTCTCTCTTCCCATCTTCATTCAAGCTTTATATTCTCTTCTCTCTCTCTCTCTCTCTCTCTCTCTCTCTTTCTCTCTCTCCCTCTCTTCCTCGTCACTCTATTTCCTCTCTTTCTCCTTTCTCTTCCCTCCTCCCCCACTCATTTATTTTACCCTCTATAGCCCTCTCCCTCTTTCCTTCTCTCCCTTTTCCCTCCAGTTCTTCTTTCTCTAATCCCTTTCCTTCCCCCTCTCTTCCCCTCCCCCACCCAATTCGCTTATCTTTCCCTCTCCCTTCCCCTTCTCTTCCCCTCCTCCTCTCTTTTCCTCCCCTATCGCCGTCTTTTTCCTCCACTTCTCTTCTCCTCCTCCTCTCCCTTTTCTCACCCACCCCCTTCCTTTTCCTCCCCTTCTCTTCCCCTCCTCCTCTCTTTTCCTCCCCTATCGCCGTCTTTTTCCTCCACTTCTCCTTCCCTCTCTCTCTTTCCCTCCCCACCCTCTCCCTTTCCCTCCCCCACTCCCTCCCCCTCCCCCTTTCCCCCCAAACCTTTTATCCCTACCTGACCGAAAGGGAAAAGAACAAACAAAAAGAAAAAAAGTAAAGAAAAAAAGGAGGAGCTGAAAGGAAAAAAAAAAAAAAAAAAATTACCATAAGATCACCGGGTTCTTAACGCGGTGTTCAATTACTTAAAAACCGCATGTAAACAAAAGCGAGGTAGACCGGGCTATTTCTTTTTTATTTTTTTTTTAACCTTTTTATTATCATTTTTTTCCCTCTTCTTCTTCTTAAGCCTTATCTTTCCTCTTTCTTCTTCGTCTTCTTTGACTCTTTCAACAGGTCTAACCGCAAAACGTTAGTATAGGGGGTAGGGGTAGGGGGTAGAGGGTAGGGGGTAGGGGTGGGGAAGGGTATGGCGGCTGGAAAGGGAGGGGGGGTGGGGTGGGGGTGGGGGTGGAGAGAGAAGGTGGTGGGGGTTATGAATGGGGGGAGGGAGGGAGGGAGAAGGTGGTAGGGGGTAAGGAAAGAAGGATGGGGGAGAGAGGAGAGAGAGAGAGAGAGAGAGAAAG
>BOPN01009986.1:15000-20000 GCA_017312705.2 Penaeus japonicus
CCTGAAGATCATCTTGGTCAACAAGAAGGGGGCTTCCAAACTAACATTGGCGATCTGACATATAGCTTCGTTATTTCTATCAAAATTGACGCCGTAGCCTTGAAAGAGTCTCTGTGTACTGTCTCTTGATATGGTGCCTCTTGATCCTCTCTAAAAGATTTTTTTTTCAAATTTGTATTTACTTATTTTATTTTTATTCATTTATTTTATTTTATTTTTCTATTTTTTAACAAACGGGAAACTGTACTCCTCTGCGTCTGTTACCTGCTACAATAGCAAGGCAGTAAATCTCTCATTTACTTTCAGAATAATCTAGAAATCATTGCGATCTCCATCACTCTCTTATAGCTCTTGCATTTAACGAGCTTCTAGAAGTGTATGGATTGAACAAAAATGTTGATTTACGGACACACATTAGGACCATTGACCCAGTCATCACTGACTTCCCAGAGAACACTGTAAAGTCCTCAGTTATTGGCAATATAAGCTTTTCGAACAAACTACCATCCCCCTACCAGAAAGGGGTTACGCCCCCCACCTTTTATTATCTCCCCCTAGTACTTCCTTTTAGGTAGCTAGCTGCCATCTTAGTTCTTCTCCCCCTTTTCTTTCTTCGAGAATCCAGTTTCTCATCTTTTCTCTTACTGTACTGTACTCTACTGTACTACCATCCACCCCAGTCACCGCTGTGAAGGAGAGAGATGAACTGATCATCAGAACAACATGGCTGCGGGGAAAGTCTGACTGGATGAGTCTACGGCTAAACTTAAGGACACTGACTGGAAACAGCTACCAACTGGTGATGTAGTTACCCGAACTCTAGTACTCACAAACAGCGTGACTGTTTTGTTATGAAGTACATTTCCCTAAAGAGGCACACTAAAGGAAATCAATCGACCAAGCTCACTAGTTGAAGCTCAACTGCAGAATGGTAGTTGATAAGAAAAGTAGAGTTTGGACGAAATACAAACATTGAACCACAGAACTCAACAAGTCACCACGTAAAGTTGCCTTCAAGGAGATAACACGTGTTCAGAATTGGCACAGCGATTTAAAAGCAAAAATCGCATGTAAACCAAGGGGGAACTAAACTCTTAATGTTTTGTACTAGGATTTTTTAAAGCCAGACAGCGAGTGCCTATTCTTTTTATCGATGGTCTTGATGTAATAGAGTTTTTTTTTTTTTTTTTTTTTAAGCGAGGTTTTCCGAGTCTGGTCATTCTTCCTCACCCTTGTTTTAATGATAGTTCACCAAAAGCTAGTTTGGTTCTTATCTTCCTTTTTGGATGAATTGCAGTAACTATCTTCATACCAGATATTTAAAGAAGATTACAAATGTGAATATATGCGTGAAGATCTCATGACAACAATGAGAATATAGAAAAATGGTTACTTAAAAAAATAAAAAATAAATCGTCCAGTAACAAATATGTTTGAAAATTCACACTGTCCCCAAATGGAAAACGCCTTATAGTACCTATACATAAGGGGCAAATTAGGATTGGTAATCCTAACAGCAACATCTTGGGTAACGGAGCAAAAGAGTGTCGCATCTTATATGGTCTTATAGAGTTTAAGATGAAGTCCTGAGCTATAGATAACTACTAAGGTAAGGTTCATGGTTCTAGCTCCTCATGAGACCTCACGAGTTTGTATAAATCATATGTACGACTAATAAGGTAGAGAGAGAGTGAGAGATAGCTAGAGAGAGAGAGACATACAGAGAGAGAGAGATAGAGAAAGGGAAAGAGAGAGAGAATCGAAAAGATTGACAGACAGATAAAAACAACAATTAAATGGACAGGACAGCTAAACAGATATATATATATAACCATATAACAAAGATGAACACAGGCCCTCCCCCTCTCCCCCCTCTCCTCCCCTCCGCTCCCCTCCAGCCTCAACAAGCCCTCTCCTTCCGCCCTTTTACACACTCCCCTACGAAAGCTAATGGGAAATCCAGTTCTGCCAAATGCCGAATGGATAATGAACCAAGAACCCGGGCCGTTTAGCCATCAAAATAGAAATACAAATTATCCAACACCGGCAGGTAATATCTCATTAGGTCGCCCGGCGGCTTCAAGTCCAGCGGTGTAATGCTTGAGGATCTACGTCAGCCGAGAAATTTATAAGGTAATAAAGCAGAAAGCATATCATGGCCGGATTAACATATGTACTACTATTCCCTCCCTCCCCCTCCCCTTTCCCTTCCCCCTCCTCCCCTGCCCTGTCCTTCATCTCAACTCCTACCCCCTCCCCTCCCTCCCCCCAGGTCTCTCGCCTTCCCTTTGGCTTTTCGCTTTTCGACGGTCGGCATGAAATAGCCGTTGACCGCGCGCTGTCGATGGGCTGTCTGTCTGTTGGCTTTCTCTCTCTCTCTCTCATACTCTTTCTCTCTCTCTCATACTCTTTCTCATACTCTCTCTCTCTCTCTCTCATACTCTTTCTCTCTCTCTCTCATACTCTCTCTCTCTCTCTCTCTCATACTCTGTCTCTCTCTATCTCATACTCTCTCTCTCTCTCTCATACTCTTTCTCTCTCTCATACCCTCTCTCTCTCTCTGTCTGGCTCTCTCTCTCATACTCTTTCTCTCTCTCTCATACTCTTTCTCTCTCTATCTCATACTCTCTCTCTCTCTCTCATACTCTTTCTCTCTCTATCTCATACTCTTTCTCTCTCTATCTCATATTCTATATCTCTCTCTCTCTCGTACTCTCTCTCTCTCTCTCATACTCTTTCTCTCTTTCTCTCTCATACTCTTTCTCTCTCTCTCTCTCTCATACTCTTTCTCTCTCTCTCTCATACTCTGTCTCTCTCTATCTCATACTCTCTCTCTCTCTCATACTCTTTCTCTCTCTCTCATACTCTTTCCCTCTCTCATAATCTTTTATCTCTCTCTCTCTTTCTTTCTCTCTCTCATACTCTTTCTCTCTCTCTCTCATACTCTTTCTCTCTCTATCTCATACTCTTTCTCTCTCTCTCTCATACTCTTTCTCTTTCTCAGAGAGAGAGAGAGAGAGAGAGAGAGAGAGAGAGAGAGAGAGAGAGAGAGAGAGAGAGAGAGAGAGAGAGAGAGAGAGAGAGAGAAAGAGAGAGAGAGAGAGAGAGAGAGAGAGAGAGAGAGAGAGAGAGAAAGAGAGAGAGAGAAAGCTCGGAAGGGCTGGCGCGAGGGGCAAAGCATGCCACGGACAGACCCAAGCGTCGCGCCTCGAACCCGCTCCGCAACACCTGGGCGTGGCTGACGGAGACGCACAGCTGAGTGGCGTCGAAACTCTCGTTCCTTCCGCCTGTTCATCTCGCGGACCGTCGCGCCGTCGCCGTCGAGGGACAAGGGGCGGTGGGCTGGCTGGTGGGCTGGTTGGTGGGCTGGCTGGTGGGCTGGTAAGGGAAGCAGAGGTAGGGAGGAAGAGGGAAAAAAAGGGAAATCTAGAATGTGGTTTTTGTTCTTTTTTTGTTGTTTTATGTTTATTCTCTTTCTTTCTCTCTCTCTCATATTCTTTCTCTCTCTATCTCATACTATCTCATACTCTCTCTCATACTCTGTCTCTCTCTCTCTCTTATACTCTGTCTCTCTTTATCTCATTCTCTCTCTCATACTCTTTCTCTCTATCTCATACTCTCTCTCTCTCTCATACTCTTTCTCTCTCTATCTCATACTCTCTCTCTCTCTCTCTCATACTCTGTCACTCTCTATCTCTCTCTCATACTCTTTCTCTCTCTATCTCATACTCTCTCTCTCTCTGTCTGTCTGTCTCTCTCTCTCTTATACTCTTTCTCTCTCTATCTCATACTCTCTCTCTCTCTCTCATACTCTTTCTCTCTCTATCTCATACTCTGTCTCTCTCTATCTCTCATACTCTCTCTCTCTCTCTCATACTCTTTCTCTCTCTATCTCATACTCTTTCTCTCTCTATCTCATACTCTCTCTCTCTCTCTCTCTCTCTCATACTCTGTCTCTCTCTATCTCTCTCTCGATCTATCTATCTATCTCTATCTCTCTCGCTTGCTTCCTTATTTCTTTCTTATTTTCTCAATATTTCTCTCTTTGTCTCTCTCTCCCCCCTCTCTCTCTATTAATTAATAGACAAATGAATGGATATACAAATGTCTCATTTAGACCTTTTTCTACATTTGTCATAATCAACTCTGGTCATAGATAAGCAAATATGACAAAAAAAAAGAAAAAAAAGTAACTCGGTGATCGAATTAAAAAAGGGATAAAGGTAAAAAAAGGAATGGATTATTATTATGTGTTTTCTGTTGTCTGTTTTTCTATTTCTTCTCTCTCCTCTTCCTTTTCTTCCTTAAAGCAAAAGTCTATCTCTCTTACTTGCCTTTTCTGTTGTTGGGACTCCCACGGTGAAAATACTCGGCGGTTTCGGAAAAAATGGACTGCCAGTTATATTTCTTTATTCATTTACTAATTTCTCCTCCTATTTCTCCTTTCCCAATTATTTTATCATCTTATTTATTGACTTCTTCTTCTCTTCCTTCTTTCTCAACAGCCTGTGATCTCCAATGCTAATTTCTCAATGCAGGTGTGTTGCCAGGGGTGTCCCACGGTGAAAATACCTGTAGCTGTTTGAGCAACGATTTCCTTACATATTTTTTTTTATTGTTACGTCTCTATTAAAAGTTCTTTATATTCTCCATTAAAAAAAGAAGTTATTTTCTCTACTAAAACTTTGTTATTATCTCCATTAAAACGTATTATTTTCTTTATTAAATGTACGTTATTTTCTCTATCAAAAAATCGTTATTTTCTCTCAAAATTTCGTTATTTTCTCTATCAAGAATTCGTTATTTTCTCTATCACAAAAACGTTATTTGCTTTTATTAAAAGTTCGGTATTTCCTCTATTAAAAGATCGTTATTTTCTCTATCAAAAGTTCGTTATTTTCTGTATCAAAAAGACGTTATTTTCTCCATTAAAAGTTCGTTATTTCCTCAATCAAAAATACGTTATTTTGGTGTCGTAATTTACACCGAATTACCATCTG
>BOPN01009987.1:17500-20000 GCA_017312705.2 Penaeus japonicus
CATCATTATTATCATTATTATTACTATAATTATCAGTATTGTTATCATGATCATCATAGTCATTATTCCTATCATTGTTATAATTATGATTTTCATTATTGCTATTACTATCATTATCACTGTCATATCTATGTCTGTCATATTTGTCGATGTCATTATCATCCTCATTATCGTAATTAATATAATGTTAATCATTATTATTGTAATCACTATCATCATCATCATCAATATTGTTATCAGAATTGTTATCATTCCTGTCATTATTCTTCTTAGTAATGTGTTTATTATTATCATTAAAATTATTATCATTATAGTCATTACTGTCTTTTGTTTCCTGATATCTATCTATTTTTAGCTTATATCATGTCATGTTATCATTATCTTTTTGTGATGTTGATTTTATTTCTTTTTTTTGTTTTATCCATACATGTTTTAACTTTTATTTCTACCTAATTATGTTGCATTTTTATCGTTATTATTATTTTCATTTATTTTTTTCTTAAATTCATCTTCGATTTCTCCTCCCCCTTTATCACTTTCTTTCTTCTTTTCATATATTTTCGCTTCGTATGAAGTATTTTTTGTTTACCTTTCATTCTCTTTTCGTATTTCTTCGTCTTTTGAGATTTTCCTTTCTCTTCGTCTTTTGAGATTTTCCTCTCTCTTCCTCTTTCTTTCTCTCTATCTCTTTCTACTTTCCTTTCCTTCCCTGTGTTGCTTTCTCTCTCCTGTTTCTAATCGCTTCGATTTGCTCTTCTCTTTTATCTCTATATTCCTCACCCTTCCCCTTTCTGTCGAATCTTTTCCGTTTCTTATCATTTATTCATTTTTTTTTACAACATGTATATATACATACATATATCTATCTATCTATCTATCTATATATATATGTATATATATAATTTATATGCATATATATATATATATATACATATATATATAATAGAGCAGGCCTTTTTGGCTTCCCACACTCCCTGCCTCCGTCCAGGATCTGTTTATCCAGCGATTCCTGTAATCCTTCGTGAAAATCCCAAGAGATTAACCTTTTAATCCCCCCAAGGTGGGAAGGGACTAATCCCCCCCCCATTCCCCCTATTCCTACATACTCGTTTATTCCCCTTCCTCTCCCTCCCTCCCTCCCTCCCTCCCTCCAACACCCTTTTCCTCTCTCTCTCCCTCTCCGTATCTCCCTACCATCTCCCCCCCCCCCCCCCCCCCCATTCCCATCCCCATCCCCTCAACCCACCACCCATCCTTTCATCAGCATAAAACCGCTATCTTTAATCGCTAAACACAGCGCTTTCCCGCTCTTGACAGCTCTGCTTAGCGTAGACCATAATCATAGGTGCGTTAATGCATAATACGTGGGCGGGAGGTGACCGCTGTGCTGTGATTTTTGTTGTTGTTATTGTTATTATCATTGTGATCATTATTGATGTTATGAGTGTTGTTGTTGTTGTTGTTATTGCTATTTTCATTATTATTATTATTATTTATTTATTTTTATTTATTTATTTATTTATTTTTTTTGCTATTGTTGTTATTATTACAATCATTATTACTATTATAATCATCATCATTATTATCCTTTTCATCATTATTGTTATTATCATTGATATTATTACTAGTATCATCATTGTTATTAGCAATATTATAATCATCATTATCATTATCTTTATCATTGTTATTGGTATTGCTATCATTATCATCCTTAATATCATTGCTATCATTATTATACTTATTATTATTACTTTCATAAAAAAACTGCCATTCAAATGAAAAGTAAAAGTGATAATAATGATAATAACAAGAGTAATGGCAATGATGATAGTAATGATAATCATAATGATAATGATTATACTGATACTGATAATGATCATGATAACAAGAGTAATGATAATAATGAGGATAGTGATGAAGGTGATGATGGGAACCTAATGATATAAATGATGATTATGATAGTGACAATAATGATAACAATGATAATGTTGATAATGATAATAGTCGTAATGATGATATTAAAACAAATTATGATAATTATAATAATGATAATGATAGTGATGCTGGTGATAATAATAATGATATTGATTATGATGATGATGATTATAGTAATGATAATGATGGTGGTGCTGATGATAATAATTATATTAATTATAATAATGATCATGATAATGATGGTAATGATAATGATGATAATAACAAAAAAATAAAATGATAATCATAGTAATGGTGATAAACTAATGATAATGATTGCAATAATGAAAGAATGACGATGATATTGATAATACTGATAGTAAAAGGATAAAATCGATGAAATTATATGAAAAAAAAAATTGCCTATAAGGAAAACTTCACCTAGAACAATTATGTAATTAAGGCATCAACGTTTCCAAAAAAGAACCAAAAGTTTAGTCGGGAAAGAGCCAACAATCTACAGCGTACATCCAAACCCGCGTAAAAAAATATAAAATAAATCTCCATCTTACTTTAGCCGCGTGTA
>BOPN01009988.1:20000-27139 GCA_017312705.2 Penaeus japonicus
CGTTTTATCCTAATTTAGTGATACCTGTATTTTAGAAGTATGTCAAGCAAATTGTAGGACAAACTATTTCTCTGAAAAATTGATTAATTAATGATATTTCAAGAAAATAGAAAAATTGAAATCACATCCAAGTCAGTGTCGGTTATAAGCTAGGTTCTCTAGGCCTATATCTGTCAGGCAGATCATAAAAAGACATTTAAAGGACGGATATTGCAATTTTTATAATTCGTAGCTTTTGAATTTTGTGAAGTGGTGAGGAACAGGTGGACCTTATTTTGCCTGACTTTGTGCCAGTAACCATAGATTCTCTTATTGCAGTGATGTTATTGGTATGGGGCACCTTAAAAATGTGTATATTAAACTTACTGTAAGTGCTGGAGACAGGAAGTGTTAATAGTGGAAAAAAAACAGTGTTGTAAATCAATCAGGCATGTGAGCATCAGTTGAAGTGAGAAGTGCAAGAGGTATATGGCAGAGGCATACAGCAGTTTATAGGCTAGCCTAAGTATAGTGTAATTGGGTAATGGAGGAGATCTGTACTTTCAAGGGGTTTTCTAGTTGTTTTACTGATTTAATCTTTTTTTTTTCTTATCTAAGCACTATACTTTTTCTAAGGATTTCATGAACAATAACTGAGTTAATTTTCTTCAAACTGACAACCTTTCTTTTTGGATATTACTTAAGTCCTTTGTCTTTGCATTATTATTTTGGGAGCTTGAAAGTATGTAGCAGTAGCTTACTTTTTTCTTTAGGGACTTTGAAAAGTTACTGAACATATTGCCAGATTTTATATTTTCAAAACTGGAATTAATTTGTATGTATTTTATTGTTTTTCACATTACTGATGTTTCCCATTTGTCAGAGATTCTTCTTTTTTATGGAGAAGGAAAGGAGGAGGAAGATTGTGTAAACCCACACTTGTTATAATCACATGTTATATTTATTTTCAGATTTTCTTTTGCACTTTGATGAAGTGGTGCTACACATGAACAAAGGTAAGAGAAATGAAATGCATGATGTGATGAGGTCTATTTTTTGGCTGTTATTCACTGAAAAGATTATAGCAGTTTTTGCATTTTTAGACTATGAATATATTAGCATTGATTTAAAGATCACACTATTATTATTTACTCCACTTTTGCAGCAAGCAACAACCACTACTCACTCCTTCTCCAAGATGAAACCGAGACAGATGGCATTGGCATAGAGGAGGAGGAGGAGGAGGAGGCAGAAGATGGGTTGAATGGAATGGAGGAAGAGGAAGATGATGATGAGGATGAAGAAGAGGAGGAGGAAGAAGAGGAGGATGAAAACGAGCCAGAGGAAGACAGTGATGAGGAGGAAATATTCAGTAGCAGCAAACATCGCACCCTTTCACACCATGAAGGAGCAAATCTCAATGGACAGAACCATATTGGTAAGACTCAAATAATCATTCTTATTTTGGAGGATTTTTAGAAGATTCATAAGGAAATTTAATCAGCTGTTTACTATGTGTTTGGTATCCTCATATGTTTTTGGTTATTGTCAACGTGTAGGAATATATTTCCTTGCTTGTATTTTATGATACAATAGAAACTTAACAGAAGTAATTGTTCAGTTTACAAGGTTCACTTTCTACATTTCATTGGTAAAACTAATTAACCATGATGTCATGTGATACAGGGGGCCATGGGAATGAGTACAGACTCCTGAACAACAACGATGCAGACCTCAAGACCGTTTTGGACACCCCAATCACCATCTGGACGCCAACACCTATGTCTCCAGCACGGCGGGCTTGCTTCATTGCCTCCATCATGTTTGGGGTATTGGTTGTGGCCACGTTCCTGTGGGTCCTTCCTTGCGACGTGCAGCCGTGCGAAGGAGACATGGGTCTAAGAGACAGAGAGTGGGCTGTCAAGATGGAAGGAATGGGTAAGCTCCCCAAGTATGAAGTATTAAACCAACTTAATGTAATAGAAAAGCAAGGTTGAAATGTGGCTGTTCTCTTATGGTAGAGTGATGTTCGGTATGTTTTTGTTTTCATCTGTAGTGCATTATTTCCTGTAGGCTATTTGCTGTTATTGCCTTGCAGTAGTGTATATTTGGACATTTTTCTTTTGTTAAGTGTTGTTTCTGGTGGAAGAAGAAAAAAAACAAAAAAACAGGCATCTTCAACACATACACATACACATACACATACACATACACATACACATACACATACACATACACATACACATACACATACACATACACATACACATACACATACACATACACATACACATACACATACACATACACATACACATACACATACACATACACATACACATACACATACACATACACATACACATACACATACACATACACATACACATACACATACACATACACATACACATACACATACACATACACATACACATACACATACACATACACATACACATACACATACACATACACATACACATACACATACACATACACATACACATACACATACACATACACATACACATACACATACACATACACATACACATACACATACACATACACATACACATACACATACACATACACATACACATACACATACACATACACATACACATACACATACACATACACATACACATACACATACACATACACATACACATACACATACACATACACATACACATACACATACACATACACATACACATACACATACACATACACATACACATACACATACACATACACATACACATACACATACACATACACATACACATACACATACACATACACATACACATACACATACACATACACATACACATACACATACACATACACATACACATACACATACACATACACATACACATACACATACACATACACATACACATACACATACACATACACATACACATACACATACACATACACATACACATACACATACACATACACATACACATACACATACACATACACATACACATACACATACACATACACATACACATACACATACACATACACATACACATACACATACACATACACATACACATACACATACACATACACATACACATACACATACACATACACATACACATACACATACACATACACATACACATACACATACACATACACATACACATACACATACACATACACATACACATACACATACACATACACATACACATACACATACACATACACATACACATACACATACACATACACATACACATACACATACACATACACATACACATACACATACACATACACATACACATACACATACACATACACATACACATACACATACACATACACATACACATACACATACACATACACATACACATACACATACACATACACATACACATACACATACACATACACATACACATACACATACACATACACATACACATACACATACACATACACATACACATACACATACACATACACATACACATACACATACACATACACATACACATACACATACACATACACATACACATACACATACACATACACATACACATACACATACACATACACATACACATACACATACACATACACATACACATACACATACACATACACATACACATACACATACACATACACATACACATACACATACACATACACATACACATACACATACACATACACATACACATACACATACACATACACATACACATACACATACACATACACATACACATACACATACACATACACATACACATACACATACACATACACATACACATACACATACACATACACATACACATACACATACACATACACATACACATACACATACACATACACATACACATACACATACACATACACATACACATACACATACACATACACATACACATACACATACACATACACATACACATACACATACACATACACATACACATACACATACACATACACATACACATACACATACACATACACATACACATACACATACACATACACATACACATACACATACACATACACATACACATACACATACACATACACATACACATACACATACACATACACATACACATACACATACACATACACATACACATACACATACACATACACATACACATACACATACACATACACATACACATACACATACACATACACATACACATACACATACACATACACATACACATACACATACACATACACATACACATACACATACACATACACATACACATACACATACACATACACATACACATACACATACACATACACATACACATACACATACACATACACATACACATACACATACACATACACATACACATACACATACACATACACATACACATACACATACACATACACATACACATACACATACACATACACATACACATACACATACACATACACATACACATACACATACACATACACATACACATACACATACACATACACATACACATACACATACACATACACATACACATACACATACACATACACATACACATACACATACACATACACATACACATACACATACACATACACATACACATACACATACACATACACATACACATACACATACACATACACATACACATACACATACACATACACATACACATACACATACACATACACATACACATACACATACACATACACATACACATACACATACACATACACATACACATACACATACACATACACATACACATACACATACACATACACATACACATACACATACACATACACATACACATACACATACACATACACATACACATACACATACACATACACATACACATACACATACACATACACATACACATACACATACACATACACATACACATACACATACACATACACATACACATACACATACACATACACATACACATACACATACACATACACATACACATACACATACACATACACATACACATACACATACACATACACATACACATACACATACACATACACATACACATACACATACACATACACATACACATACACATACACATACACATACACATACACATACACATACACATACACATACACATACACATACACATACACATACACATACACATACACATACACATACACATACACATACACATACACATACACATACACATACACATACACATACACATACACATACACATACACATACACATACACATACACATACACATACACATACACATACACATACACATACACATACACATACACATACACATACACATACACATACACATACACATACACATACACATACACATACACATACACATACACATACACATACACATACACATACACATACACATACACATACACATACACATACACATACACATACACATACACATACACATACACATACACATACACATACACATACACATACACATACACATACACATACACATACACATACACATACACATACACATACACATACACATACACATACACATACACATACACATACACATACACATACACATACACATACACATACACATACACATACACATACACATACACATACACATACACATACACATACACATACACATACACATACACATACACATACACATACACATACACATACACATACACATACACATACACATACACATACACATACACATACACATACACATACACATACACATACACATACACATACACATACACATACACATACACATACACATACACATACACATACACATACACATACACATACACATACACATACACATACACATACACATACACATACACATACACATACACATACACATACACATACACATACACATACACATACACATACACATACACATACACATACACATACACATACACATACACATACACATACACATACACATACACATACACATACACATACACATACACATACACATACACATACACATACACATACACATACACATACACATACACATACACATACACATACACATACACATACACATACACATACACATACACATACACATACACATACACATACACATACACATACACATACACATACACATACACATACACATACACATACACATACACATACACATACACATACACATACACATACACATACACATACACATACACATACACATACACATACACATACACATACACATACACATACACATACACATACACATACACATACACATACACATACACATACACATACACATACACATACACATACACATACACATACACATACACATACACATACACATACACATACACATACACATACACATACACATACACATACACATACACATACACATACACATACACATACACATACACATACACATACACATACACATACACATACACATACACATACACATACACATACACATACACATACACATACACATACACATACACATACACATACACATACACATACACATACACATACACATACACATACACATACACATACACATACACATACACATACACATACACATACACATACACATACACATACACATACACATACACATACACATACACATACACATACACATACACATACACATACACATACACATACACATACACATACACATACACATACACATACACATACACATACACATACACATACACATACACATACACATACACATACACATACACATACACATACACATACACATACACATACACATACACATACACATACACATACACATACACATACACATACACATACACATACACATACACATACACATACACATACACATACACATACACATACACATACACATACACATACACATACACATACACATACACATACACATACACATACACATACACATACACATACACATACACATACACATACACATACACATACACATACACATACACATACACATACACATACACATACACATACACATACACATACACATACACATACACATACACATACACATACACATACACAT
>BOPN01009989.1:5000-12500 GCA_017312705.2 Penaeus japonicus
TACCTTATTCTCAATTTGCGACACAAAAGGGAAAATATTAGAGCTAATCAAACTCCTAAAACTCAGGCCTGGTCATAGAGCCACCTCCGGTCGCCCAGACGTGTTGGTTACAATAAACTCTCACTGGGCTCGGTGCGTTTAGACTAACTTTAAAACGATTGTAGTCGTTTTGAAACTCCATAATCATGTCTAATAGATTTCTAAAACAATCATAGAACTTTCAAACAACTCGCTCTAAGGTTGGCTCCCCTAAAAGAACTCGCTCTACGGTTGGCTCCCCTAAAAGAACTCGCTCTAAGGTTGGCTCCCCTAAAAGAACTCGCTCTAAGGTTGGCTCCCCTAAAAGAACTCGCTCTACGGATAGCTCCCCCAATTGAACTCGCTCTACGGTTAGCTCCCCTAAAATAACTCACTCTAAGGTTGGCTCCCTTAAAACAACTCACTCTACGGTTGGCTCCCCTAAAAGAACTCACTCTACGGTTGGCTCCCTTAAAACAACTCACTCTACGGTTGGCTCCCCTAAAACAACTCGCTCTAAGGTTAGCTCCTCTAAAAGAACTCGCTCTAAGGCTGGGCCCCCTTAGTTCCCCAGAGAACGTGCCTAGGACTGGACCAAAGGGGGTGGTAATCCGAACCTAAGCCTGGTTCCAGACTTATATAAGACTGGTGGGACCCCGAGCCTACTATCTTTTTTTTCTTTTCTTTTTTCCTGGAGTCGCCAAGATCTCAAAATATTCCGATTTTTCCGGGGTCATCAAGTCCTAAAGATAACTATTTTATTCTGATGTAAAAGTCTGTGATGCTGTTATCATATGATTGTGAATATCATTAATGTTCATTTTGAATAAATTGGTCGGGAAAGATATCTTTTACCGATCAGTTATGTGACAGAATACGATTTCGAAATGTTGCGTCTATTTTCACTTTTTTCTTCTTATTCAGTAAATTGTTAGAAATGTGTTCTTTCATTTCATTTATCCCAAAATCATCCATCATCTGACAATAATATCTGGACGTGTCTGTTTTTGTTCGACAACGATGCACCATGTTGCATTACGTTGCAGAGGAAGTTTAAGACTATTGCTGTCAGCTCATCAAACAGATTTCGAAAACCGCAAGCAACGTAAATTAGAATGACAATAATAATGATAACGATAATGACAATGATAGGGATTATGTTAATGATGATTAGGATGATAATAATGATGAAAAAAATTAATGATAATAATACAATAACACTTGTAATAATAAAACTATAAATCATAATGATATAATAAGGATGGTGATGATAATGCTAGGAAAGATATTGATAATACATCTAATGATGATGATGATAATATTGATAATACTAATGATGATGATAAAAGATAATGAAATAATGATAATAATAATAATAACGATAATAATAATAATAACAATGATAGTCATGATGTTAGTCATGATAATGAAATTGATCATAAAAACAAAAATAATCATAACAACAATAACGATAATAACAAAGACAATGACGCAATAACTATACTTGGTTGCCGGTCTGTGTTGACATGAGCCGTTTGACATGTGAAGGCATTAACACGCATGAAATGACACAGGACCCACATATACATACGTCCTTCTGCTCCGTGCGTGTGCTCTGTGCTTGGGGGATGCAAGCAAAGGCAAAACAAAGGTGCACGCTGATTCTATACACAGTGTGTATGATGTTTGCTTGTTCAGTTGAGCACAAAGATTTCCGTGTCAAGTTACTGAAGAGAAACTGAGTGAGTGAGTGGAAGCGAGAGGGAGAGGGTGAGGGAGAGGGTGAGGGTGAGGGTGAGGGTGAGGGAGAGGGTGAGGGTGAGGGTGAGGGTGAGGGTGAGGGTGAGGGTGAGGGTGAGGGTGAGGGTGAGGGTGAGGGTGAGGGTGAGGGTGAGGGTGAGGGTGAGGGTGAGGGTGAGGGGGAGGGTGAGGGTGAGGGTGAGGGTGAGGGTGAGGGTGAGGGTGAGGGTGAGGATGAGGGTGAGGGTGAGGGAGAAGATGAAGGTGAGGATGAGGGAGAAGGAGAGGGTGAGGGAGAGAGCGGGGGGAGAGGGAGAGGGAATGGAAGAGGAAGAGGGAGAGGGAAAGGAAGAGGGAGAGAGAGAGAAAAAGAGAGAGAGAGAGTTAGTGAGTTAGTGAATAAATTAGTGAGTGTGTGAGTGGCTGAGTGAATGAGAAAGTGAGTGAGTAGGTAAGAGACAAACAGAGAAAGAGATAGAGAGAGAAAGAGAGACAGGGATAGAGATAGATAGATAGAGAGAGAGAGAGAGAGAATGAGCGAGAGACAGAAACAGATCCCAAGAAAAAAGAAAAGAAAAAGAGAGGGAGGGGGGAAAGAGTAGACAAAACAGACAGATAATCGGACAGACTAACAAAACACAGAGAAAAACTTAAAAAAAAAGAAAGAAAGAAAAAAACAAACAAACAAACACACAACATCGAAATAAGTATTACCGAATCCAAGCTCTTTGCAACACGAAGCGCAACATCCTCTCTCGCCTGCTACTCTCCTCCCCCTTTCCCTTCCCAAAGATCCATTCATTTTCCTCACTCTTTCTGCAAGGTTCTTAATTGCCGTCTTTGAAAAAAAAAAGAAAAAAAAAATATCATCGTCGCTGTAATCAACAGAGTTAATGAACCTATTTTGTTTGTTTTGTTGTTGTTGTTTTTTTTTTGTGTGTTCATGATTGACATTTGATGTGTGTCAGGGAAGGAGGTGGGAGGAGGGAGGGGTTATTGGGCACGTGTGTGTATGTGTGTGTTTGTGTGTGTGTGTGTGTGTGTGTGTTTGTGTGTGTGTGTGTCCGTGTTTTCCTTCTTTTTTTTTTTTTTTTTTTTACTATGAAAAGAACCGGTAATTATAGAAATTAAATGGTTGTGGTTCATTGGTTGATTCGGTGTGTCGGTCTTTCAAAAGTACTTGTTAAGCAGATGCATCTTATGCGTCCATGTACATACACACACACACACACACACACACACGTATATATATATATATATATATATATATATATATATATATATATATATATATATATATATATATATATATATATATATATATATATATATATACAGTATATATATATAAATATATATATATATATATATATATATATATATATATATATATATATATATATATATATAAATATATATGTATATATATATATATATATATATATATATATATATATATATATATATATATACATATATATATATTTATATATATATATATATATATATATATATATATATATATATATATATATATATATATATACTGTGTATATATATATATATATATATATATATATATATATATATATATATATATATATATATATATATATATATATATATATATATATATATATATATATATATATATATATATATATATATATAAATCGAAACCAAGATTCTACTGAGAGACTTCCTCTGAAAAGATTGACCCTAAACGGCTTTCAAAAACAGGTTTCAATTTTGACATTTGCCTAAGGCTCTCGCACGTATGGAAAAAGGGACTAAATAATTTGATCAGCACATCGGCTCTGCTTTGTGACCGAAGAGTACAGAAGAGAGGGAGTAGAGGAAGAGAGAGAAAGAACTAGAGAGAGAGTGAGAATATTGAGTCATATATGTGTGGATATATATATATATATATATATATATATATATATATATATATATATATATATATATATATATAAATATATATATATATATATATATATATATATATATATATATATATATATATATATACATACATATATATATATATATATACATGTATGTATATGTATATATATATATATATCTATCTATCTCTGTATATATGTATATATATATATATATATATATATATATATATATACATATATATATATATATATGTATATATATCTATATAGATATAGATATATATACATATGTATATCTATAAATATAAATATATATATATCAAGGTCTTATTGTATATGATAAAGATTCAAAATTCATATCGAAGCAATAATTAAATATTTCTAGTTACTTAAACACAATGTCTCCCAGTTCCAGGTCAGTCCTGAATGCCCACGTTCGGAGGGCGTGGCCAAAGTCCTGCTCTCATTACCACGTGGACCAATCACCGCCGGGTCGGGCAGCTCCCTGACCAATTAGAAGAATTGTCGCTGCCCTCGTACTGACCTAGGACCCCGCTTCAAAATATGTCATAGATAGATTTAGACAGAATTAGTTCGACCTTCAAGTCGAGAGGTCCTCCTCTCCCTTCACCTCCTCAAGGATTCCAGGTAGACAGTGTTTTAGTGCCTTTAGTGACTTAGCTTATTTCATATACTGTGTATTATCTGTGTTTTCCTTAGTGTTGTGTTTTCCTTAGAGTTGTGTTTTCCTTAGTGTTGTGTTTATATTAGTGTTATTGATATACTTATAGCTTAGATCTCGTTAGCTTTGCGATAGGCTTAGCTTCCCCCTTGCGTGTATATATCGTGCCTCCCTTGTAAATAATGTTATATATATATATCTTGATTTATAATATATTGTTAATGTTTTAGCTACCGTGTTTCACGTAATCCCTTTATATATTATGTGTGGGAATTAGATCAATCTCTGCTCGCCACATATTCGGGTGCCAGCGACGGGACCCGTTTGGCCCATTACACAAATTAGTGTCAGCATTTGGGATATATACCTTTTACACAACAGGTTGGAGTAGGGACACATCTTATACCCATCACAATATGTATATATATACATATATACATACATATATATGTATATATATATATATACATACATATATATGTATATACATATATATATATATATATATATATATATATATATATATATATATATATATACATGTATGTATATGTATCTATCTATCTTCATCTCTCTCTCTCTCTCTCTCTCTCTCTCTCTCTCTCTCTCTCTCTCTATATATATATATATATATATATATATATATATATATATATATATATATATATATATATATATATATATATATATATATATATATATATATATATATATATATATATATATATATATATATATATATATATATATATATATATATATATATATATATACACACACATTTATTTTTTATTTTTATTTTTATTTTTTTTATTTTTTTGTGTGTGTATGTGTGTGTGTGTGTTAGTGTGTGTGTGTTAGTGTGTGTGTGTGTGTGTGCGTGTGTGTGTGGTGTGCGTGTGTATTTATATAGACATCAATATGCACATGTATGTAAATATTTATGTAGTTTTTTTTTTATCTGGATACATATATAGAGAGATATAGATAGCTGGATAGATGGATACATTGATAAATCGATTGATAGATAGATAGCTGGATATATTAAATGATACACATACACTTATATATACACATATACATCGTCATCATCACCATCACCACCACCATCACACAAGATAAGAACAATCAACATAAGTAACTCAGTCACTCGATCACTATCCTCAGGCTATAACCCCCCCCCCCCACCGGAGTGTCCTTTCATTCACTCCCCGAAGCGCTCAAACTCCGCTCCCTGTCATTAAGGCAAAGGAGTAGCGCGCTCTCTTAACGAGGAAATTAAATTCTTCAGTCGAGAACGAGGCTATATAACTTTTTCAATTACGATAATGAAGGGAGGTGGCGGAAACTTGTGTTAGCTAACTAAATATTTCCTTTCTTCCTCCTCTCCCGAGTCGAGGTCGGAGGTTGGTAGAAGGGTGGGTGGGTGGGTGGGAGGGTTGATGGTAGGGTGGGTAGAAGGGTGGGTGGGAGGGTGGGTAAGGGGGTAGAAGGGTAGGAGGGTGGGTGGGAGGGGAGAAGGGTGGGTGGTAAGGTAGGAGGGTGGGTGGTAGGGTAGGTGGATGGTAGGGTAGGTGGGTGGGTGGGTGGGTGGGTGGGAGGGACTGGATTGGGTGGATAGGCGACTGGATTTGATGCCGTGTCTAATTTGTATGTTGTTGATGTCTTTAGCTCATTTATTATTTTTTTATATCATGATTATTTTATGTTATTATTATTTGTTGTTGTTACTATCATCAAAATCATGATGAATATCATCATCATCATTAGTATGATTTTCATTACTGTTGTTATTGTTATGGTTATCATCATCATTATCATTGTTATTGATATCATTACTAACATGTTATCATTACCATCATTAATATTGTTATCATTAATATTGTTATTATCATCAATATCAATTAATGATATCATCATTATCATCATTTCTATGATCTTTATCTTTATTGTTATTATCATTATTATCATTTGTATCCTCATAATCATAGTCTTTATCATTATCGTTATTAGCATTACTATTACTAACATTATCATCATTATTACTATTATCATTATTATTACCATTATCATCATTATTATTGTTATTATCATTATTAATATCATCATCATTATCATCAATACAGTATCATAATTGTTATCATTATCATCGATTCCATGTCAAGGAGGTTCTTATGTAAATCGTAAATAAGATTTATTTGACCCTACTGAATAGATAATGGACGATCAGTTAATTTCAATAACACATTGAATTGCAATAATAAAATACGGCTTTCCATTTACAGACATTCTTTTCTGTGAAGAATAATACATTTTAAATATAACATAAGTATCATTATGTTGATATTGATATAACCCAAACGCATGTGTATATTTATAGGCTTATTTATAGGAAGAGAATAAAGAATTCTATTTTAGGAGTACTTATTTTTATGTAAAAGAAATTCCAACTCGTAATTAAAATTCTCACAAAATCTTGGCTAAGCCGGGAAATCTTGACCACATTGTTAGGAAGAACCCGCGGGCGGAGGCTGGAAAATTAATATGCTTTCTGGATATATGTATGTGTATGTAAATAAATGAATATTTATATATATGTGTATATATGTGTATATATATATGTGTTGAGTAAAAGTTTAGGAGAATGTATATTTGTATGTGTTGATATTTCTGCAATCATTTCATTTTCCTATCTTTATATATATATGTGTATATATGTGTATATATGTATGTGTTGAGTAAAAGTTTAGGAGAATGTATATTTGTATGTGTTAAAATAAAAGTTTATTATCCCATTTTTTTTATTCTTAACTATAATTCCAGATAATTAGAATCATTAATTACTTTTAATTAATCTATGCATTATTATTCTTAGGATTTTTCATATCTAGACATATAATCAGTTATGTTATAATTTTCAATATTTTTCTTAATAGATTTAGGCTTTTATATTCTCTTGTTATTTTACATTTCTTTCTTTCAATTCTTTCATATCTTTAACTATCATATCATGTATTAGAGTGTTTGAGAGAGGTAGAGAAGATGAAGTAGGAGGAGGTAAGTGTATATGTATATATATATAGGAGAAGTAGGAGAAGGTATATATTTATTATCACCAACCTGTCGCTTAAGTGTTTTCCTCTTTTCATG
>BOPN01009990.1:2500-5000 GCA_017312705.2 Penaeus japonicus
ACCTCTATCAACCGCTGGATGAGCTGTACTCTGTTGGTACATTCAATTTTGCTGACTTCATCTTTTAAGTCTTTCCATAAACCTTCAATAGGATTCATATCTGGGCTATTTCCAGGCCAATCAAGCACTTTGATGTTAAGATCTTTTAGATGACTAGAAACTCTTCTGGCTGTGTGACATGGGGCCCCGTCATGCATGAATATTCCATTATTGTCAGGAAACCATTCACGAAATTGGGGGTACCAGGCGTTTACTTATTATCTTAAGGTATCCGTCTTGATTCAGAGCGCCATCCACGATCTCTAAACGACCTGTACCTTGTGCAGATATGATGGACCAAACCATGACTTTGGAAGGGAACTTGACTGCAGTCTTCTGACAGTCAGGGTGGTCCTTCTCTTTTGACGTCCTCCTCACTCAGTATATCCATCATTGATTCATCAGAGAAACATACCTGGATGCAAACAAAACAAATTAATTGATTTTTTTTCACTCAAACTTAAATTACAGCTTTGTAAACCCCAGTCTTCAAGTGAGTTTCATCAAACATGAATTGGAACAAAGACATTTTTTTCAATTTAGATGCAGCATCTTGAATCAAACATGAAATATTCGCTATTTTATTTAGAGAAATAGTTATTTTAATTAATTTGTGTAGAAAAACAACGAATTCAGCAAAATTTAATGCATATTTACTTTTTCCCAAGCCAGCCTTTTCTTCTTCATGGCCTCGGTTAGTCTTGGCACTGTAGTTGGCCTACAGGCACGGGTACCCAGCTTATTTATTTTTTTTCTAACAGCTAAGGGTGTACATTGTACATCATAGTCCACTAAGTCATCTGCTAGTTGTCTTGACGACTTTGAACGGTCTTTTCTTACCATATCAACGAGAATTCTCTCCTGTCTTGGGGTGGTACAGGATTTCCTTCCACACTTTCCAACACGTTTTGGCTCGTAATTTTCGATATTGTCAATCTTCCTTTTCACTCTGTACACACTAGATAATGATACACCAACTTTATGAGCGATTTCTTTACAGTCGAGGGATGTTTCTTGTAGATAAATTTCGATTGCTGAAAAATCAACCTGACTCAAGTCTTTTCCTCTGCCCAACAGATTATCCTTAATGACTTCTACGACTAATTATGGGTCAATTGATAGTAGGACATTGGTACACACATTAGGTAATATAAACAATGATTAGTAACCGGAAACCGGAATTCCGGGAACGTGGATATGTGTGGAAATGGTTTAAAAACACAAGGCTGAGGGACGAGGTAATTTTGTGTGGAGACGAGTAACAATCCAAAAACATGATTCTTATCATTTAAAAATAATATAATCATTATATAATCCATTATTTTATGTAGATGAAAGATATCTCTGCATTATTACAAAAAATAGGCAATGTAGGTAATATATTTGTGAAGATATGAGGTGTTAAAGATAAAAAAGTGAAGAATCCCAAAAATTGTCTATTAATTTTCCCAGTATGTATAGGCATATACATATGTATGTAAGTATGTAAATGCAAATATCTATGCATACATGCATTTCTATATACATGTATGTTTGTATGCATGCATGCAAGCATGTATGTATGGATATATGCATGTATGTATGTATGTATGCATGTATGTATGTATGTATGTATGTATGTATGTATGCATGTATGTATGTATATATGCATGCATTTATGTATGTAAACATGTCTGTATATATGTATACACTCATGTCTGTTTGTATGCATGTGTGTATGTATGTATGTAAGCATGTCTGTATGTATGTATACACACATGTCTGTATGTATGCAAGTATGTATGCATGTATGTATGTAAGCATGTCTGTATATGTGTATATACGCATGTCTGTATGTATGCATGCATGCATGCATGTAAAACACAAACATTTCAACCCAAAAATCAACCGAAGCAAACAAGCACCTTGCAAAGGTATGGGATTGTATCTGCAACCCTCGACCGGTGCCAGCTAGCAACCCGCTCTACAAATGGCATGTGCAACATTAAGCAAGTCATAAAATCGCTGATTAAGCTTTTTCCTTTGCTTGCTCACGTTGCAATGTTGCAGAGAGACGTCACTCGGGTTGAGGCTGATGGAACAAATATTCGCCTTTTGTAATGCCGAAGGACGTTGCTAGTAGGATGCTATTAACAGTTCCTAACAGCGAGAGGCGATACTAACAGGTCTTTTGGTGAGAGAGCCATTGTAGCTGAAAAAACGGCTATTTGTACCTCATCCTAGTAATTAGGTGCTAGTAATTAGTATCCTGTAATGAAAGAGCCAACGAAAAGAACCGATACTAGTTACTAGCTTTCTTTGATAAGAGAATCAATGCGTTTTGAAGGAAGGGCTAATAACACTTATTTGTGGCGATGCTAGTAGATAGCTTTCCTTCAAGAGAGATTGCCAATGCTGTTGAGGAAGCGGCTATTATTGCTTTATAATGGCAAGGGCCGATGCTAGCAATAGGAAAATCTCT
>BOPN01009991.1:17500-20982 GCA_017312705.2 Penaeus japonicus
TTTTGCAGTCTACTGGGTATACCTGGCAATCTCCCTCAGAAGAAAGAGGTTTTCAGGCATTCTGCATTTCTACGGCACATATTATGTTGTTTACCTCTTTAATTTCATCATTATAGTACCAAGAGTCTTCGTAGTTCCTTGACCGGGGACAGGTCAAGCAACCACTAATCAGGTTGCCTGATTTATACCCCTGATCAGGCAGGCCTTGAGTACACTTACATTGTCTGTGTTGGGGATTATAGTCCATAAACCATTTCATGGCAGCCTGGAAAGCATGTCAGTCTTCCATCTAGAAATGTACACAAACTGTGGGCTATGTACCAGGTGTTCCATTCGATTCTCTTGGAACATGGCAATGTCAGTGTTCCTCAATTGCATGATTGTGAAAAGAATGACATTCATAGCAGAATGCTTAGATAGAAAGCCAACTCTGTGAACCCTGTGATATCAAGGATATCAATATCAGATGCATACAAGATGGTGGTGTCTGATACACCATGGAGAGGTCAGACCTTGCAGGTCTGATCCCTCAGAATAGTTATTAGGGAACTTTATTTTATCTCTCATATCAGGTAGAATCTTTTGCTTGAGAAGGATATCTTTTCCCCTGAGAGGAATGGAAGGAGCTTGGATTTTGGATCACTGTGCTATTTTATAGTACTATGAGTAAGGAGTGAGTGAGGATGACAATGAGTCATAATTATCACAATTACCGGAATAGTAAGCAAACCTGACATCCAAAACCTAGATGGCACAACTTTCTTCTACCACCAGCAGGAGAGAGAGCCTTGAATGACACTTATCCACAGTATGTAGCAAGTACTATCTTTATAGAGCGATGGCACACAGCAAGTTACCGACAAATACCGGCGACGAAGGAATGAGAAGAGGAAGGTGACTCGAACGATGCCCAGAGTCTAAAATGTGCCCTTGTGCCAGTAGGGATGCCTTTTACTGTGGCATTCACAGTCATAAGCACAGGTTTCCTTCCTCTGCCCTACCTCTTCATGTTATCTTCATTGTAGATGGTTTTATGTTTCGTATTCGTTCATGACAGCACACAAATACGAAAAAATAAAGTTGCTTTTTGTTCCCACATAAAACAACAATATTTCTATCACACTGAGTATAAAGAAAATAATGAGCTGATATGGATCGTATATTACAATATCAACTAATATATCAACTGCAGCACTGATAGAACCTGACATACGACACATGTTAGTTTCATAATACAATAAAACATACAAAAAATAAAACACAAAAAGGGCTCTAGTTTTACAATGAGTGACTGAAATAGAGTGGGAAAAGTCGAAAACTGCTGTGTGAAGCTGCCTCGTTCTGAAAGAAAACCCATCCTGTACAATGGGCAAGCGAATCTATCCCCCGTCCACAATGGGTTAATTCTCTTGTCTTTGGTTGCTGAGGGGATGTGAGTGGATCACATTCAATTCATAAGCGACTGGTAAGCCAAGTAGTACCATCTTGATGCATTTGTCTTCAGATATTATTTATGCTGACCTTTCCACTGGTGAGCGTTTTCTTTTTCCCAATGAAATTCAGGATGGCCAGATCTTTGGGGATAATGATCATGCCTCCATCTTTGCATGTCCTGATTGTCAACATGACATTCTGCTAAGTTCCGATAACCCATATCAATTGAGAGGGACCATCAAATCCCTCTGGTTTGGTGGGACTTTGAATTGGATCCTCCTTTTTGGGGCTCCGGACTATCCTTCCAAATATATCACTGGCCTTTGATTTGTGGCCTCCCTTTTGGCCCAGCACTGTAGAAATTCTGGACCGACGCCAGAAACACGTGCATATCCACGTCTCGGTTTTGTCACTAGGAGCCTGGAAAGGTTCCTGGGTGAATGTCATAGCCATGTCCATGCATAAGTCATCAATGTGGCTTGTGGTAGTACTGACAGGATTTGATGTTATGCAAAGAGCAGTTCATTCCCACTCTTATGCCTCCACCAACCACATAGTCCTATATTTGAAGACCATCCGACTGATCTGACCGAGGCTGGATCAGGCAACATGTCTTGTCAGAATAAGGGACTAAATAGGCATGTTACTAGCCTCTAGGCCTCCTGTTCCCTAGCTCCCAGGGACGCAATACACGGCACACATAGGTTGGGGAAATCTCTCTGGAAGGAGGTCCAGTGATCGGGCAACCTCATCTAATCTATCGTAACCATTTGGTCGTCTCCCCTCCTTGAAACCCAATAGGGCAAAGGCCACCTTAACAGCAGGAACAAGGACCAAATCTATGGCCAATCCATTCGGGATTGGGGACTTCAAGCTCCCACACCACAACAGGGCGGTTCTTGTTGAATGGAATTAACACTCGGGGGTGGGTGGTGGTTTAAACTTTACATATGGCGACTTTTGGTGGGCTATAGCTACATATCATCCTTCTGATGATAGTACTAGTACTAATAGTACTAAAAACCTATGTAGACAGTATATGGCAATGCATTTCTTTAATGATAGAAATGGGGTAGACTGTTGAAAGCGTTCACTGTGGTGGTCAAATTACAGATGAAAGCATGAGAATCCCTGTTCTGGGCTCTATACCAGTAATTGTTATTTAAACAATGACTTATGTCTATAATAAAAGGTTATTTTGATGTTTTATGGCAAAAATGAATCACGAGGTATGGTGAGCATATTCATACTCTACTAGAAACACAGACCTTCTGGTATTCAAACATGAAAAATACATATACCTACTTTATGACTGAAATTCTTAGTCTTATTCTCTCTCTTCAGGGAGTGTGTGGGTATTAGTGCTTGTGGTGGTCTTATTTTCCGGACCTGGCCTGTTGATTATCTACCGTTTAACACCATACCCTACTTCACCCGTGGAAACAGTTCAGAAGAATAAGCAAGAAGTGAATCCTAAATCTAGAAACGACATTGACTCTGGAGTTATCATCCTCTATATGCTGGCACCCATATTTGGAGAACCTGTGCCCCTGTTCCCACGGTAAGCATAAGAAAATATAACACTAATTATGAGTATGGATATATAACATGTGCTTATTTTCACTGGCAAAACGGTACTATGACGCAAAGCGTGGGTGTCTTTTTATAATCAAACCCAAACACTCTGAAGAATACGTGTTTGTGTGTGTGTGTGCAAACCCAGGATGGTTTCAGACACAGTAGCTAATACAATTACAATATATAATAACCATAAGATAAAATCACAGTAATATAGACTGTGACATGTCATAATAGTTCGCACAATTTGTAGAGTACAGATGTGTGGGAGGTTGATGTATCCAACAAGGGCAAGAATCGTTACTTCAGAAAGGAACGCCTTAGGTCGGCTGCTTAAGCGGAGGTTAGCCCGCCCCCCCACATGATGGATAGGCGGAGCTGACCCAGGTTTTATAAGAAAATGTATATATATATATGTATATATATATATATATATATATATATATATATATATATGTATGTATATATAT
>BOPN01009993.1:0-5000 GCA_017312705.2 Penaeus japonicus
CTCTCTCTCTCTCTCTCTCTCTCTCTCTCTCTCTCTCTCTCTCTCTCTCTCTTTCTCTCTCTTTTTCTCTCCGCTTTTACATTTATCGCATTTTGTTTCATTCTCGCCGCCTCCCTCTCGCCTCCTTTTATTCTCTCTCCTTTCCCCCCTCTCTTTCTTATTCTTCCCATTTCCTATCCTTTCCTATTATTGGCGTTTCCTTTCCCTCCTCTAGTCTTCCCCTTCGCTCTAATCCCCTCTCTTTCTCTCGCCCATTCCTCCTCTCCTAGTGTTTGCTCTTCCTCCCCTCTTCCCGCTTTCCCTCCCCTCTTCTTCTCCTCTTCTCTCCTTTCTTTCCTTCGTCCCCTTTGCTTACCCTCTTCCCTCTTTCCTTCATTTTTATACTTTTTTTTCTTTCTCTAGTCTTCCCTTCTTCCTCCCTGCCTCCTCTTCCTTTCCCCTTTACCCTCCCCCTCGTTTCCCCTCTTCCTCTTTCCCGTATCCCCTCCCCCCTCTTTTCCCTTCACTCTCCCCTCTTCCTGCCCTCTTTCCGTCGTCCTTCCCTCTCCCCTTCGCCCTTACCCCTCCTTCCTTCCCACCTTCCTCCCCTCCTTCCTTCCCTCCTTCCTCTCCTCTCTCTCCCCCACCGCTCTTCTCTCAAAGCTGCGGCATCGTGTCCCCTCGCTTCCCCTCGTCGTCGTCGCGAGAGGACCGCGCATGCGCAAAGGGGAAGTCGTCGCTCGAGTAATTTGATAAACGGCGCTCGCGGCCGCCCCCCGCGCTGGGTCTAGACGCCGCGCCGCTCGTTCCTCTGGGCGGGCGGGCGGGCGGGGCTTTCACTTCTTCGTGGGTTTATGTAGATATGTAGAATTGTAGATGTATGTGTGTATACGTATGTGTATATATGTATGTGTGTGTATGTTATGTATACTTGGTTATGGATACGTATGTGTATATATTTATGTATATGCACAATTAAGTATATGTATTTGTGTGTGTGTGTGTGTGTGTGTGTATGCAAGTGTGTTTGTGTGTGTGTGTGTGTGTAGGTGTAGGTGTAGATGTAGCTGTGTGTGTGTATGCATGCTCGTTACACTTATGAGATCACCAATTGAACTACACTGATATATATATAGTAAAGTATATATTATAAATTCAAACATATCCATAGACTTAGAATGAAGCTGCCTGCATATTTTCTATTTCATCTCGCTCTGACATTGATGAAAGATTCTAACAGATCTCAAAGGATGTCAATCTATTCCTTAGAATCTAAGCTTTTATCCAATTCTTTATTCTCGTTAAGTAAAACAAATATTAAAAATTAACAGAAATCTATCAGATCTCCAAACTTTATTGGACTATTTGATCCTAATAAGAATCACAAAGATGATTCTTATTAGGCTTAGCAAGAAGTGTCAATAACCGATCATGTTACCTGAAATTAAAACGAATTTTCCCCAACCAAATGTATCACGTATCATAAACAAGATGCAAGATTGAACACCGAAATTTTCTGTTATCATTTACAGATCGTGCAAAAAATTTAATACATTTAGTCATGAACTTAACTAATACATATTGTTAGTCATGTCAGTTTATCAATTCGGTTATGTTGAAGATATATCGTCATGTTGAAGGTTCCTGTTTACGGAGATTGCAATGTTTGTTGTAGTTTGTTGTTGTTAGATTTGATATTGCTAAGTAAGTGCTGAGTCACGGGGGTTCCTTGACGTGTTGTTGTTTTTTTTTTTTTTTCATGCATCATCCCTTGTATTGTGTAGACCATCTGTTAACATCCTATACACAATCGATATCACTAATAATCTCTCTTTGTTTTTCTCTTTCTCACTTTCTCTCTCTCTTTTTAGTCTCTCTCTCTCTCTCTATCTATCTATCTCTGTCTCTCTCTCTGTCTCTCTCTCTCTCTCTCTTTCTCTCTCTCTCTCTGTCTGTCTCTCTGTCTCTCTCTTTCTCTCTCTCTCTCTTTCTCTTTCTATCTCTCTCTCTCTCTCTTTCTCACTTCTCTCTTTTTCTTGTTCGCGTGTCCTTCGCTCTTTTCATTCTCTTTCCCTCTATTCCTCTCCTCTCTTTTTCCTTTACGAACAAGTCACACAATCATCCACCCCCACCTACCCCGTCCTTGACCCCCCCCCCCTCGCTGCCTCTTAAATCCCTCCCCTCCCCGCCCCCCCTTCCCATAACCCCTCTTGATTGGGGAACAGAACCCCTATAACACCGGAAACTACGGGGAGGGGGCTTCCCTCTCTTGGGGTTTTTGGCTGTTGCCCCCTCTCCCCCTCCCCCCCAACCTCACCCACCCACTTCACCCTCACCCTCATCCTCGGCCCCTCCCCATGGGACGCAAAGCCGGTCTCTCTCTTTATCTGTCTCTCATTTTATGTTTCTTTTTTAGCGTTCTTTTTCTCTGTCTCTCTCTCTCTTTCTCTCATTTTGTCATTCTTTCTATCTCTTCTCTCTTTCTCTCTCTCTTATTCTCTATCACCTTTTTACCCCATCTCTCATTCTCTCACTCTCACTCTCTGTCTCTCTCTCTCTCTCTCATTTTGTCATTTTCTATTTTTCTTCACCTTTTTCTTCCATCTCTCATTCTCTCACTCTCACTCTCTCTCTCTCTCTCTCTTCCTCTCCCTCTCCCTCTCCCTCCCTCTCTCTCTCTCTCTCTCTCTCTCTCTCTCTCTCTCTCTCTCTCTCTCCCTCCCTCCCTCTCTCTCTCTCCCTCCCTCCCTCCCTCCCTCCCCTCCCTCCTAAAGCCAGCCTACCGGCCTACCCTGCTGCCTCTCCCTCCTGTGGGAATAGCCACGTCGAATTCCCGGATCACAATACCGTATGGTCGATTTTGCTATTGATTTACCTAATTGATTTCATTCTTGTTGCTTTTTTCGAAATCTTTGGGTGTATGTTGAATGCCGTTATGTTGCTCCTGGACGTTTATGTGTAGAACGTTTGTGTGTTTTTTTCTCTCTTGATTTCTGTTTTCTCTCTGTTTCGTTCTCTTTCTCTCTCTCCCTATCTATCTATCTTCTCTCTCTCTCTCTCTCTCTCTCTCTCTCTCTCTCTCTCTCTCTCTCTCTCTCTCTCTCTCTCTCTCTCTCTCTCTCTCTCTCTCTCTCTCTCTCTCTCTCTCTCTCTCTCTCTCTCTCTGAAGAAAAGAGAAAGAGAAATTAAAGACAATAGAAAAGGGAGATAGAAAAGAGAAAAACGGGAAAATCGAGATCAAACGAGAGAAAGAAAAAAAAGGAAAACAAATGAGAGACATAGGAAAAAAAAAAAAAAAAAAAAGAGAAAGAGCGAGAGACAGAATAAAAACGAAGGAAAAGGAGATAAGAAAGAAAGAAACACGAAAGAAAAAGAGAACATAGAGAAAAAAAATAATGTCGGAGCCAAAAGAGAACAGGGAGAGAGCCATTAAACATGTCGGGCTTAGCAGCGTTAAACAACAGTGGACTAAATTGCCTTCGGTTTTGCTGGATAATTTCTGGCCGAGATTTTGTTAGAGAGTAAACACGCCTGAGGCTCGACACGGCGGTTGGGGGAAAATTTAATTCCGTTCTTTGGCTTTCTGTCAGTTTGTCTGTCTGTCTCTCTGCCTGTTTGTCTCTCTTTCTCTCTCTCTCTCTCTTTCTCTGTCTCTATCTTTCTCTCTCTCTCTGTCTTTCTTTCTCTCTCTCTCTCTCTCTCTCTCTCTCTCTCTCTCTCTCTCTCTCTCTCTCTCTCTCTCTCTCTCTCTCTCTCTCTCTCTCTCTCTCTCTCTCTCTCTCTCTCTCTCTCTCTCTCTCGCATATAACGTGAATACGTGATCATGCATATCTATATACACATTCACGCACAAAGATTTATACATGCAGACATTCGCACATACATACGCAGACACACACACACACACACACACACACACACACACACACACACACACACACACACACACACACACACACACACATCCACGACCTAAAACAAAAAAACTTAAAGACTTCTTATCTACTAAATTCACTCCGACCCATGTACGTACATAGAGCGTATTTGGATCCCGCCAAACCACCCGTAAACAACCTTACAGCCGTAAATTCAAAAATCATAACAAGTAATCTATGGCATTTTTCTGTCCCTTGTACAACATAACCACAAGCTCGGGTGTGCTCAGTATCCCTAGGTCACCTGTTATCATGTGTTATCTTGGTTACACAAGACACCACTTTGCATTTGAGAATTCGTGATGCCGAACTATTTTTTATTCTTTTTGATTTTTATTTTATTTTTTATTTATTATTATTATTTTTTTTTGGTGATAGGTCACGTTCTTGTGTGATTAGTATTACAGGGAGGTATTAACGGTGAAAATACGTGTGTGAATGACTTGGATGAAGTAGGAGTTCGGGGGATGCAAGCATTAGTGGTAGATATTAATGGTGATTGAAAAAACAAGTTATTTTAAAGAAAGGTTTATGAGTAAACCAATACTAGAATTAATATCAAAAGAGAAAGGAAAATAAGTATACAATGAATGAATAAGTTAAGAGATACATGTAGTAATGAATAAATGAAGTGTTTCTATTATTATTAAGTGTTTCTTTATTCTGGCTAATATGTATTCACGATCTCAATCTCTCTCCGTGTTGTCTCTCTTTCTCTCTCTCTCTCTCTCTCTCTCTCTCTCTCTCTCTCTCTCTCTCTCTCTCTCTCTCTCTCTCTCTCTCTCTCTCTCTCTCTCTCTCTCTCTGTCTGTCTGTCTCTCTCTGCCATTCTCTCTCTGTCTGTCTGTCTGTCTGTCTGTCTAAGCGTTCAAGATCGAGCGGGAAATTCTCAAATGTTTTTTGTTTGGAAACTATTCCCTATTCATTTTCATTCATTTCCTTTTCATATATCATAAATTTTTAACTCTCTTGCAAATGGGACTTAATCATCTTTAGTTTATTGTGCTTAAAGCTTATATATTTTAGGTTATCTTTCCTTTCGACCTTGGGATTTTTAAAAAGAATTTGTATATATATATATATATA
>BOPN01009993.1:25000-27104 GCA_017312705.2 Penaeus japonicus
CCGTCGCCTCGTCTCGATGTGATGTTCGTTGTTTTATTTTAGTTTTTGTTTTATCGGTGTGGTCCTCTCAATGCAGGTCGATTACTGCTTGATTTTAATGATTAAATTAAGGTATTGTTATCGTCATATCTTTCTTAAGCTAATATTGTTAGATTAAGTTATCAATAAATTTACTTCGATTATTACTTCTTACGTAATATCAAAGAGGACTCGGCATCGCTCAATATTTTGGTTTAGCTTTTAGAAGTGGAATAACGCTTTATGTTCGATTATTAAGAATTCTCTCTCTCTCTCTCTCTCTCTCTCTCTCTCTCTCTCTCTCTCTCTCTCTCTCTCTCTCTCTCTCTCTCTCTCTCTCTCTCTCTCTCTCTCTCTCTCTCTCTCTCTCTCTCTCTCTCTCTCTCTCTCTCTCTCTCTCTCTCTCTCTCTCTCTCTCTCTCTCTCTCCCTCCCTCTCTCTCTCTCTCTCTCTCTCTCTCTCTCTCTCTCTGGTAAACCGAAGCTACACAGCCATCCGCCTCACAATCCCGCTTCTCTCCGCAGTCGAGTGTCCGAGCGACTTCGTCCTGGCCAACAACGGGACGGCCTGCTTCCACTTCTCGTCCAGCCCCGTCGCCTTCGGGATCGTCGAGGCGTCCAGGAAGTAAGGCCAGGTCTTGCTGTTGTTTTTTCTTGCTTCGTTGCAGCTGGTCAAAGAGGCTTACGTTTATGGGTGGAATGTTTATGGTTTCTGTTTGTCATAGAGGAAATGTTTATAGGTAAGATGGTTGTAGGTTTGTCAAGCTCGACATTTTTATGGGTTAAAGTGTAGTATTGGTATTTTGTTTATTCTTAATTGTGGGATGAAGTATGGAAGAACTTGATATGATGAGAAGTAAATAAACACACTAAATAGATAGATAGGTGAATTGAAAAATAGATAGACAGATAGACAGAGATAGAGAGAAAGCAAAATAAAAAGAAATTATAGGAGAAAGAGAAAGAGGAAAATAAAGAGAAAGAGAAAGAGAAAGGGAAAGAAAAAGAGAAAGAGAAAGAAAAAGAGAAAGACAAGAAAGAGACTGAGAATGGATTAGCGTGGATGTGCATATGAATAACGGATACTAGTATTTACTAAGCCACAAGAGAACACAAACAAGAATAAACCCTTCCATCAGATGTCAACAAAACCGCACACTGTCACGGAGGCGACTAGCCAGACTGTCTAGAGCTGGCTGTACTAGGAGCCCTCAATCACAGTCCCAACAACTACATAGTATTTCCTAATGTAACAGAGGGCATTTCCGTATGGATGTTTGTGTGAGCACGAGGGCATGTCCAGGCAATCATATGATCACTTGTATGTGTCAATCACGCGATTACCTTGGCCAGGACCAGGTCAGATGTGCTGACCTGTTAGACCGACGTATGTAAGTGACCCCTTAGGGCTGAGAGTCTGTCCTTAAAAACCGGGTCGTCTAGAGGTGTGTGCTTGGATGCTTGATAGTGTGTGGTTTTCATTACTTCTGCTTATATATATATATATATATATATATATATATATATATATATATATATATATATATATATGTATATATATCATATCTGCTTATTATATGAACATTCATACGTATTGCATTGTGACCAGTCTCAGTAAAGAAGCAATTCCAGTGAATGAGTATTCCTTCTTCTCATTATGAAGAGAGAGAGATACCAAGAAGAACAGTGCATAAACAGAAAGACAGATATAAAGTACCATTACTCATAACAGCAAATAGGAGTGGCTATCCATCTATAAGAACAATAGTGAAAGATGACTTTGTTATGACTATCACGAACGGTGCCTCACCAAAACACAAACAAACAAACAAAAAAACAAACAAGCGACCAATTCAAATTAGCAATCAGACTTCAAATCCACTGACACACACACAAGAATCAAAATCAAACAGCTGAAGGAATGAATAACAACAACAGGCGATACCAGTGAACTGTACTGCCATTCGTTTTTTTTGAAAGACTCCTTGACCTCATTTTCCCTTGTTTGACCTCCTTGCAGATGCAGCGTGAAGAATGCGTCCCTTGCCATCGTGAAAGACCCGACAGACCTCAGTCACTTAGTCAAC
>BOPN01009994.1:20000-27091 GCA_017312705.2 Penaeus japonicus
GTCACCCCTCCTTCCTTCCTCCCTATTCTATGGTCACCCTCCTCTCCCCTTCCTCCCCTATTCTATGGTTCACTCCTCCTCTCCTTCCTCCCCTATTCTATGGTCATCTCCCTCCTCCCTCCCTCCTCTCCTGTACTCTATGGTCACCCCCTCCTCTCCTTCCTCCCCTATTCTATGGTCACCCCCTCCTTCTCCTTCCTCCCCCTATTCTATGGCCACCCCTCCCTCCTCTTCCCTCCCTGTATTCTATGGTCACCCCCCTCCTCTCCTTCCCCTCCCCATTCTATGGTCACCCTCCTCTCCTTCCTCCTCTATTCTATGGTCATCTCCCCCTCCTCTCTCCTCCTCTCCTGTACCCCCTATGGTCACCCCCTCCTCTCCCTTCCTCCCCTATTCTATGGTCACCCCCCCTCCCCTCTCCTTCCTCCCCTATTCTATGGCCACCCCCTCCCTCCTCTCTTCCCTCCCTGTATTCTATGGTCCCCCCCCCCCCTCCTCTCCTTCCTCCCCTATTCTATGGTCACCCCCCTCCTCTCCTTCCTCCCCTATTCTATGGTCATCTCCCCCTCCTCTCTCCTCCTCTCCTGTACTCTATGGTCACCCCCTCCTCTCCTTCCTCCCCTATTCTATGGTCACCCCCCTCCTCTCCTTCCTCCCCTATTCTATGGTCACCCCCTCCCTCCTCTCTCTTCCCTCCCTGTATTCTATGGTCACCCCCTCCCTCTCTCCTTCCTCCCCTATTCTATGGTCACCCCTCCCTCTCCTTCCTCCCCATTCTATGGTCACGCCCCCTCCCTCTCCTTCCTCCCTATTCTATGGTCACCCCCCCACTCCTCCTTCCTCCCCTATTCTATGGTCACCCCCCCCCACTCCCCTCTCCTTCCTCCTATTCTATGGTCACCCCCCCACCTCTCTTCTCCTTCCTCCCCCTATTCCCTCTATGGTCACCCCCTCCTCTCCTTCCTCCCTATTCTATGGTCACCCCCTCCCGTATTCTATGGTCACCCCCCCTCCTCTCCTTCCTCCCTATTCTATGGTCACCCCCCCTCCCTTCTCCTTCCTCCCCTATTCTATGGTCCCCCCCCCTCCTCTCCTTCCTCCCCTATTCTATGGTCACCCCCCCCCCCTCCTCTCCTTCCTCCCCTATTCTATGGTCACCCTCGAGCCACCGCTGGCCTTTGCTTGATCAATGATGCAACGTCTGCTGGAGTGGTCACCTTGGCTTCACAATGAGGCTGCTCTTTGCTGGCCGGATCTGCTTCTTGGTTGAACTTGGTTGGGTGGTTTAGATTTGAGGTTCAATCGTCTTAGGTTCAATATTTCAGGTTTGATATTCCTGGTTCATGTATTTAGCTTTGATTTGTTTGTTTCAAGGTTTCTAGCTTATCACATATAAGTTTGGTTTAAGTTTTCTTTTTTTCAGACTTAACATTATACTGTAGGTTTGAATTTTAGATTTATTCATTATACATTCAAGGTTTTAGGTTTAACATTTTAGGTTCAAGGTTCTAGATTTATGTTTTTAGATTTAATATTTTAGGTTCAGGTTTTTGTTTATAATTTTAGGTCCAAAATATAGGTTCTAATTTTCCTATCTTTGTGTTTCTCTCTGATTATCCTTGAATTTATTCTATCATATTTTCCTCCTATATCACCATTACTTTTTCCTCCTCCTCCTCCTCTTCCACTTTCTTCTCCGAAACCGTCACCTCATCCTCCTTAACTTCCTTTTTTGTCGCTACCTACTCCTTCTCCACTTCCTCTTCCTCTTCCACCTTCTTAGCCTTCTTCTCTCTCATCCTCCTTCTCCACCTCCTCTCTCTCCTCTCCCTTCTCCTCCTCCTCTTTTCGCTCACCCTCCTTCTCCTCCTCTTCTACCTATCTCCATTTCCCTTCCTCCTTAATCATCATTCCCCCCCCCCCCCCTCGCCCCTTGTTCCCCAAACAGCAGTACTTACCTAAACTGTTCTTTTGTGGCAAAAATATTTTCCAGGTTAAAGATGAAGATGGATATATATACACACACGTTTTTCCCCCCCTCTCTCTCTCTTGCTTTTTATTTTTTACGAGATTTATGATTCCTCATGTGCAGGACTGAAGCAAAATTGAGACCGAGAGGAGCGGAATCTGAAATCTGAAATCCCAGACAATCGGAATGGGATTTTTCGCAGACGAACTCCTTTTGTGTTTCGAAAAAAGGACGGATTAATGTTCGTATGTTATCGATACTTTTTTTTTTAATTAATTAATTTTTTTTTTTTTTTTTACATATTTTCTACTTTTTTGTTGCATATATATTCAACTTCTTTACCTTTTTCTCTCTGAGAGGTCGTCACACAGTAATCCCTTTTGTTATTATCTATACCAATTGAAAACATGTTGTATGAGTTTAATATTTTGCTTCTATCTAATCAAAAGAGAAGCAATTATATAATGATATTTAGGTTACATTTATATTACATGCGTTAAGAGAAAGAAATTAGGGAATATGATTAATATCTATTCATGGCTCATTCTGTAAAGAAGTCATGGAAAAATCGGCTTGGATTTTTTTTATGAATAGAAAAGGCAAGTGCAGACTAATGATCGAATAGCGGTTATTGCAGTGTCAAAATTGAAAATGTATTATGTATATTGATATCTATATCTTGTTTCATCTATTTGTAGCAATAATTGCATAGCCATGATTTGATTTTTTTCGATGAATGATGTACAGATTACTATCATCAACATTAACATAATTGCAATAAATGTTTACATCATTACTCTCCTCGTTATGACTATTATTACAAACATCATCATTACTATTAACATATTGTAATTTTTCATTATCATGAGCATTATCAATATCATTATAATCACCTTTACCATTATCTTCCTTATTATTATCCTATTCATTATCTTTATCACTATCAACATCATTATTTTCATCATCATCATCATGATAATCATTACTAAAGCGATGATGAAGATATAACATTAATGATTAAGACATTATTGTAATAATGACGATTATATTATTATGATAAAAATAGCAATGGTAAAATAGAGATGATAATAATGGTACTAATGATAATGATGGTGATAACAATAATAACAATAATAGGGATAGCGATAATCATAGCATTAGCAATAGTAATGATAATAACAAGAATGATATATACTAGTAATGATGATAATGATTATGATAGCAATGGTCATAAAGACAATGATAATCACAATGATAATGATAATAAACTTCTATAATGATTATAACAGCATAACAATGATTATGATGGTGATATCAGTATTAATGCTAAAAACAACCTTAACAAAAAACATTAATATTGCTAACATTATCGTCATCAGTAACATTATAATTTTTACTATCATTCATTATCATTATCAATGATTATGATAATAACAGTTATTATGATAATGCTATCAATTTACTCACTCACTCTCTCACTCTCACTCTCTCCTATCTATCTCCTTCTGTCTTAGTTATCCTCAATTAACATGCGCCCCTCCCTTCCCGCATCACCCCACCCCCCTCCTCTCCACGACCTCCCTGACCTCCCCTGTCGGGCGGCCACCTCTCGATCTCCGTTATCCAACCTCTCTCTCTCTCTCTCTCTCTCTCTCTCTCTCTCTCTCTCTCTCTCTCTCTCTCTCCCTTTCTCTCTCTCTCTCTCCCTCTCTCTCTCTCTCGCTCTCTCCCACACGTTCTTTCTCGCATTCTTATCATTGATAGTGTCATTATATCGTCATTATCATTATTATTGTTATCAATGTTATTATTATCTTTATTATTGTTATTATCATCATCATCTTTATCATTATCATGATTATTATAATCATCATTATTATCATCATCACCATTATCATCATGATGATTCATCATTACTACCTTTATAATTTTCATCTTATTTTTCATTTTGATTCTATACTGATATTTTCCCCGTCATGTCTCATCATGTATTTACCCTCGTTCATGTCATTCTCATTAAGATATTTCGTCTTTGCTGTGTTCATACTGTTCTTTGTTATTTTATGTATTCTATCTCTCGTTTATTGATTTTGCTTTGTCTCGTTTATTGAGCTCTTTGTCTCCTTATCTTTCTTTCTTTCTTTTCTTCATTTTTTTTCCCTATCAATGCTCTCTTTCCTTTCTCTCTCTCTCTCTCTCTCTCTCTCTCTCTCTCTCTCTCTCTCTCTCTCTCTCTCTCACTCACTCACTCTCTCTCACTCTCACTCTCTCCTATCTATCTCCTTCTGTCTTAGTTATCCTCACTAACATGCGCCCCCTCCCCTCCCGCATCACCCCCACCCCCCCTCCTCTCCACGACCTCCCTTGACCTCCCCGTCGGGCGGCCACTCCTCTCGATCTCCGTTATCCAACCTCTTGTCTTCCATCGTCAACTTCAACTTCTTGGAGACTCCTATCCTTCTCTTTCTTGGAAGTTCCCTTTTTCTCCTCGAATCGTCTTAATTCTTTCTTTTGTTGATGGTTTCTCACTCTTTCTAACTCTTCGTTTCGCCTCGCCTTCTTTCGTTGTTGTTGTTCTTCTGTTTCTTGATCTGAATTTTTATGTGTCCCTCTCTGTTTCTTACTCCCTTATTCTCTTCTTCATTTTCTATAATTCTTTCTCTCCTGTCTCTCTCTCTCTTTCTTTCTCTATTTTTCTCCCCCCCTTCCCCCCTTCCCCCCAGGCAAGCCTTCTTTTCAGGCGGTGCTTCTTATTGACTAAAACTGGTTAGTCCTAAAAAATTGTCGTCGTTCGTTTTATTTTTATTATTATTTTTTTTAAGGTTATAATTATCATCATGTGGTTGTCTCTTTTACTCTCTTCATCTATCTATAATTAGTATTGCTATTATCATTATTGATATTGACATTATTGTTACCATTATCAGTATTTTTGTCATTACTATTATTAGTATCATTATCCTTTTCATAATAATTTTTTATTACTATATCATTGTCATTTCTGATATTTTTATTCTCTATTACCATGGGAAGTATCATTAGTATTATCATTTCCATCATTTCTATTATCATTATCATTAATATAACCATCATCATCATCTTTATTGTTATTACCATTATTCGCTATGGTTATCAGTAAAACTATCACCATCTAATTAGTGGATAAAACCACGTATATAACTTCTTAACATCACAAAATCTTTTCCCATAGCATTACGAAATCTTTCTCTACAGCATCACACAATCTTTTCCTACAGCATCACACTGTCATCAAGTTTTAGCATAACACAGTTCCTTCCCACAACATCACATCACATCACATCATCTTTATCTGCAGCATCACAAAACACCTCCCTGCAGCATCACACAATCAGCAAGTCTCAGCATCACAAAATCCCTCCCACAGCATCACACAGCCAGCAAGTGTCAGCATCACAAAATCCCTCCCCACAGCATCACACATCCAGCAAGTGTCAGCATCACAAAACCCCTCCCCACAGCATCACACAATCAGCAAGTGTCAGCATCACAAAATCCCTCCCACAGCATCACACAGCCAGCAAGTGTCAGCATCACAAAATCCCTCCCCACAGCATCACACAGTCAGCAAGCTTCAGCATCACAAAATCCCTCCCCACAGCATCACACAATCAGCAAGTGTCAGCATCACAAAATCCCTCCCACAGCATCACACAGTCAGCAAGTGTCAGCATCACAAAATCCCTCCCCACAGCATCACACAGCCAGCAAGTGTCAGCATCACAAAATCCCTCCCACAGCATCACACAGCCAGCAAGTGTCAGCATCACAAAATCCCTCCCACAGCATCACACAGTCAGCAAGCTTCAGCATCCCCGAGTTCCTTCCCACGGTAGCCCAAGGTCGTCTGTAGCTTCAGCGAGGACCATATTCTCGCAATGGCTCCCTCTAGGCCCGGGTCAGCTCACTAGAGCAGTTAGGTCTCTCTCTTTTTCTTTATTTTTCCAAAGTTCAATTCCTGCCTTCGAGTTAGAAGTTAGAAGTTAGAGAGAAAGAGGTAGATTGATAGATAGATAGATAGAGAGAGAGCGAGAGAGCGAGAGAGAGAGAGAGAGAGAGAGAGAGAGAGAGAGAGAGAGAGAGAGAGAGAGAGAGAGAGAGAGAGAGAGAGAGAGAGAGAGAGAGAGAGAGAGAGAGAGAGAGAGAGAGAGAGAGAGAGAGAGAGAGAGAGAGAGAGAGAGAGAGAGGGAGAGAAAGAGACCGACAAAATCTTAATCAAATAAATTCACATGTGACTGGAGAGCCTTGTCAACAAGCTTCTCTAGAGAGAGAGAGAGAGAGAAAGAGAAAAAAAAATCGAGCAAAATATATCTACTCCCGAAATCAAATTAGAACATTTACAAGAACTTCAGTCACCAGTTCGTAAATGAAATTCAGTGGCTCTCCAACTCCCCATAGACACAGAGTTCCCCTACCCACGCCAGCAACCCCCCCCCCCTCCACTATAAAAGTGAGAGAAAAACACAACCTAGATTGTTTAGAGTCTGTTTTAGAGAAACACAAAATCACGCTGGGAACTTTAAGTCCATGCTTATTGTGAGCCTTGTAGGAAATATAGCTGACAGAATATTCACGTATATACATACAAATATACATATGTATATTTCTTATGCTTATTCTTTTCTTCATTATATTCTTTTGTTCATTATTTATTCATGTAGTTTCCTTTCAATCTACCTTTCTTTGTGTCTCTGTATTTCCTATTTATCGCTCCCTTCCCCTCTAAGTATCTTTCTCTCTCCTTCTTGATCTCTGTTCCATCTTTTCTCTCCCTCTCTTTCATCTTTTCTCCCACCCTATCTCTTTCCTCCCCTTCCTCACCCCCCCACCTCCATATCTCTCCTTCCTTATCTCCTTCTCCCTTTCCCCTGCTTCCCCATTCCTCTCTCCTTGTCCCTCCCTCCCTCTCTCTCCTCCTCTCCCTCCCTCTTTCTTTCTCCCTTCATCCCTCCTTCTCTCCCTCCCTCTCTCTTTCTCCCTTCATCCCTCCTTCTCTCCCTCCCTCTCTCTTCCTCCCTTCATCCCTCCTTCTCTCCCTCTCCCTTCATCCCTTCTTCTCTCCCTCCCTCTCTCTCTCCTTCTT
>BOPN01009995.1:25000-27091 GCA_017312705.2 Penaeus japonicus
AGTACTGCAATTATAGTCGTGAAGAAGAGTGGTTAGAAAAAGAAATAAAAAAGAAAGAGAGAAAACAGGAAATCAGATAATTCGTGATTGAATTTCTGTTACCAGGTTTAGTTACATACCATTTGTTGATGACATTTACTTGTGTTGTTTTTATTCTTCGAAATTGCAGAAAAAAGCGTTCTAATAATAAGTTAATTTAAAAGTTCGGAAGATGGTCATGAGTGTGTGTATACCGCAGTTATAAAATGTTTTTCGATAGACATACGCAAAGCAAGATACCGTGAGCAAGGGAGATATTGTTATACGTTATGTATTTTGATTTACAATAGAGTTGTAAATTGAATTCGCGTCCGGCTTTCTGTACGTGTATATTCATTTTGTTCTTATTTACCTGTTACAGTAAATAACTTTTGCTGCATTGTGTTTTCATGTTAGTGTAATACTTCCGTGGTGCTTCATGTCCCAACAATCACAGAAACATCCAAATAGTGAGAAATGCAGAAGAAAGATATAAATACGAAAGCGAAGTTTTTCATTCTCATTCATTCCTTGTCTATACATGCGTAACAATAAACTTTGCTAATGGCTAGATTTTCCCTTTCCCAGGAGTCGAGGTGGCCTTCAAGAACCAGGTGTATCCCATGCTAATTAACCCTTGCTGCGTGCCCGAGCTCAACGCCGTTAAACACCTGGAATCGGGGGTCGTGTTTGGAGCGGCCGTCAGTCTGTCTCGAGTCCAGGAGAGCTTGCAAGAGCAGGTGTCCTTGCATCCGGGTTAGATGGTTATGTTTATTGTTCGAGGATAGTTGTTTACACGCACGCTCATACACACACACATACAGACACACACACACACACACACACACACAGACACACACACTCACACACTCACACACAAATATATATATATATATATATATATATATATATATATATATATATATATATATATATATTTATATATATACATATATATATACATATATATATATATATATATATATATATATATATATATATATATATATATATATATATATATATATAAAATGACAACAAAACAACGTGTATAATGGTAACGAAATTACGTAACAATGAAACAGATACTGCTACATCAACATCCCTTGTCATGATACCTGAAATTTAAACAAACGTGGTGCCTGTTTTATAATACAAATCCAAGAATATATTATATGGATACTTTACACGATAGTTTCTATGATTTTTAAAGGTCGACGATAATTATCATTATTATTATTATTATCATTATTTTTTTTACAGAAGAGAAGACTCGTATCTTTTCCGCTGTCTTAGAGATGCTCAGGTGGTTTGCCGGACAGCAGATCAGAAACGTTGCTGTGAGTATGCTGTTGCTTTTCTGTGTCTCTCTCTGCCCTCGTCTGTCTGTCGGTCCGTTTGTGTGTGTGTGTCTGTATAACTAAGTTTCTCTCTCTCTCTTTCTCTCTCTCTCTCTCTCTCTCTCTCTCTCTCTCTCTCTCTCTCTCTCTGCTCCGCTCTCTGTCTCCCTCTCTTCCTCCCATCCTCTCTCTCTCTCTCTCTTTCCTTTTATCTCTCGTCAGCCCTCCCCTTCTTTCTCATTATATCTCTCTCCTCATCTCTTTGTCTCCCTATTGCTTTTCTATTTGTTCCGCTTCGTTAGTATGATTTTACCTCGTTTTTTTTTCTCCGAGTCTCGTGTATCTATTTGAATTACCAATAACTATGTTTTTTTCTTCACTCGTTTTCTAATAAACAAAGGACAATTTGCCCACTACTAAGAAAGCAAACGGTAAAAAAGAAACATAAATCCTAATAATAAATCAGTAAAAAAAAAAAAAAAATCCTCAGAATTTGACCAAAAGATCGCATAACATAGCAGCCCTCCATAACGGGTGATTTTAGTTTAGTTTAGTTTAGATCTTTATTTACCACCCTGGCTAACTGCACAGGCATGGGCAAGCTTTGATACATTTATGTAGTCATGACATTGTTGCTAACATTGTATTACAAATTAAGGTAGTAACATGATTATATTCTATAGTATATCAACGTGAATAGACATTTGATAAATGTTATAATAGGGTATCATAT
>BOPN01009996.1:25000-27080 GCA_017312705.2 Penaeus japonicus
ATGAGTGAAATTCAGTGAATCAAGGTATTAGTTCTACTATAAAAGAACACGGTTTATAGAATGAAAATAAGATTCGGATTTACATAAAGAGCTACACAATAAAGGGATCTGGAAAATTAGAAAGAAGAGATTCTCTACAATGGACGCAAGCTATAAGAATATAATAAGAATATACATTACGATACTACCTGAGACCAATACCTGAATATTATCCAATATGAGTCGATAAACTTACCGACCTTCAAAGATAATAATAGAACTATTATTAATTTCCGTACACGTGTGATATAGAATATTCCGCTTCTAGTGAAATCTCATATATGAATTACAAATGTTTTATGGCATTCAGACGATCTTGCAAAGATTGATATTACCTTGAGATGCTCTACTAATACTTAAGGAAATAAAGCCAGGTCGAAGTCAGGCGAAGGATCCATGCTGAGCCAATCGTAAATAGAATGATATAGGGGGAAAAACAGGAAAGCATAGAACTGAATGCTCTCTTCCTCGAATGCTTATTCATGCCTCGAAGTAACAATGAGAATGAAGAGACCCTCGGTATGTCATGAGTTTTCTTTTTTTTTCCTCGTTTTTTTTTCACAACATGATTAAAGTCCTTAGGCTTACCTACCCGACGGCGAGTACTATACACTTGTAAATCTTTTAATGGGGATTGGTTTGACTGAGAAGACAAGTTGCGTTTCTATGAGTCCCATTTTAAGATCTACCTTTGAGCTGATCAAGAAAAGAAAATACACAATGATATCTTTTCCCCATCTTTTGCCTTGAATATTGGCAATGGCAATGATATATTAATGATATATAATAACCTTGACTCCCAAGAAAAACTTAACGCAAGTTTGAAGATAACTAAAAGCCAAATTTAGAATACAGATTTAAATTGATTAAGACTTCCCAAATAATTTTCCAAATTCAGCATTACTCCTACACCAAAATTCCTTTTTTTTTTCTTTCTTTCCGTGATCTACACCGCTGTTGCCTCACGTGAGAGGAGATAAATGCATATACATATACAGTGAATATTGCATTCTAACATTTCCCTCTCACGGAACTGTGCATATTTATGTTGAATTGTTTAGACGAATGCATGTGCAGATGCGATGTTTGAACTTTAGTGCATATGTCAGGATGGTATATACTTGTTTCCATGTCTGAATTTATTAAAGACTCTCGCTCTCTCTCGTTCTCTCTCTCTTTCTATCCCCCCCCCCCTCTCTGTCTCTCTTTCTCTTTTTCTTTCTCTTTCTCTCTCTCTCTCTCGCTCTTTCTCTCTTTCTCTCTCTTTCGCTTCTCTCGCTATGCTATCGCTCTCTTTCTCTCTCTGTCTCTCTCTCTCTCTCTCTCTCTCAATCTCTCTCTCTCTCTCTCCCTCTCCCTCTCTCTCTCTCTCTCTCTCTCTCTCTCCCTCTCTCTCTCTCTCTCTCTCGCTCTGCATGTGTGATTGTGATGCGGAAAGGATATGTGATATATGAATTGTCAACACGTAGAGAAAGAGGAATATGTTGAAATGCTTTGCAGGAACTGAAGAGAAATGCAATACAGAAACGTATTTCTCTTATTTCTTATTTCCATCATTTTCATCTTCCTCTTCTCCTTTTTCTTCTTCTTCTTCTCCTTCTCCCTTCTCTTTCTACTTTTTTTCTTCTTCTTAGTCTCCGTCTTCTTCTTCTTCTTCCTCTTCTTCTTCCTTTTCCTTTTTTTTCCTCTTCCTTCTCTTTCTACTTTTTTCTTCTTCTTCTTCCTCTTCTTCTTCATTTTCCTTTTTTTTTTCTCCCTTCTCTTTCTACTTTTTTTCTTCTTAGTCTTCGTCTTCTTCTTCTTCTGCTTTTTTTGTCTTCTTCTTTCGTCTCTTTCTACTTATTTTTCTTCTTAGTCTTTGTCTTCTTCTTCTTCTTCTTCTTCTCCTTCTTTTTCTTTTCATCTTCTTCCTTTTCTTTTTTTTTTTCTTCTTCTTCTCCTTCTTTTTCCCTTTACTTCTTCTTCTTCTTTTTTTTCCTTTTAATCCTATTCCCCACTTGTAGCTCCATGGCTGCAAGTGGCTGATACCACGGGTCACAGC
>BOPN01009998.1:12500-17500 GCA_017312705.2 Penaeus japonicus
ATTTAGATGTGATACGAGAGAGGGAGAGAGAGAGAGAGAGAGAGAGAGAGAGAGAGAGAGTGTGTGTGTGTGTGTGTGTGTGCATCTTTGTGTGTGTGTGAGAGAGAGAGACAGAGAGAGAGAGAGAGAGAGAGTGTATGTGCGTCTTTGTTTGTATGTGTGAGAGAGAAAGAGAGAGAGAGAGAGAGAGTGTGTGTGTGTGCGTGCGTCTGTGCGTCTGTGTGTGCGTTTGTGTATTTGTGAGTTTGTGCAAGGACGTGTTATAAAATACAATTTTCTTCTTTCTTTATGAAAACTTTAGTCAGCTAATGAACGTGCTACATAAGACTGTAGTCAGCGTATTTGCATGATTTATTCATTAATTCTCACATTTAATTCTTTATGATAAGTACGAAGTTTGTTAATGGTTACCTCTGATTAGTTAGACCCTGGAATGGGCTGAGACAAAATTACACCTTCATTTCCATTTTTCGTTTATCATGCTCTATTGGCCTTGATTTTGCTTATTACGTTTTGGCATCTTCTGTTACTAAGAAGAACCGTAAGATCGATCAAAACTATTACTGCATGACATTTTGCATGATTATAGAAGAGGGAACCGTTAGGGATACTGCACATGTTACGATTATGATAATTATTCGGTTAACTAGGACAAATTATATGGAAGATGAATATATCCTATTGATAGAAATAGAGATTATAAAATGCCAGTATATCAACATATATCAGCATACTTTTATGACACCTTTCAGAAAAACGAATGTCCTTATTTCATTTCTGAATGCAATTTTGAAGGGCCCAATGGAAATATCATACACAAGTTGATCAAATCTTAATTGAAAAATTTAATCATTCAATATTCAAAGTTCATGAACACAGTGAATAATATGATATATCATAAACGTGATTACAGTATCTGCGTTGATCATTTATAATCAGTGTGGTTTTAATTATATTAAACAGACCGGGGTAATGGTCGTAATCAGTTAAAATCAAATACCGCTTTGTTCATCATGATTACTTCTTCAATGTTCTTTTTACACCATCACCTGCATGTTATCACGATACATCTCAAAGACTGGAATATGACACCTGCACCATACCTGCTAAACAATACTTATCTTTCACATGGCTCAACATAAGCAATACTGCCATAGTCTTAATCAAAAATTTACACTTCATCTCCGCCAACACACTAACGATCCACCCAAACGATCAAATAGAAGCTCATAATCACGAGATTGAATTCATGATCTCTCGATGTGTTTACTTATGATAACCAGGTGTTCTTTAATGGAAGGTAAACATTCAAACATTCATTCTAGAACGTGTCCGTTTTACACCGGAGGTACATAATCATGCACAGCTGTTCCGCCGTATAATTTGGATGGAGATGGAGCAGGTTTATGATGATTATTTCTTAATGAAGTCTGATGTCAACGAATCAGTCACATCACTGCTTCCCAATCTTCTGGCAGGCGAGAACAGATTATGAATCCAATGAGGAGTCTTAATTTGCCAAAGACGTTTGATATTCATGATATTCAATTAATTATACGCGGCGTAAAGATACAGACATTCAAAGAGTCATAAACAAAGACAGTATATGTGTTATTGTGTGTGTGTGTTGTGTGTGTGTGTGTGTGTGTGGCGTACGTTTTCGTGTGTATGTATGTATATATGTCTACACACACTAACATACACGCACGCACCACAAACACAAACACACATACACACACACACACACACAACCACACACACACACACACACACACACACACACACACACACACACACACACACACACACACACACACACACACACGCACACGGAAACACAAACACACATTTTGATTTACTAAAATAGGATTTTTAGCGTCATATATCAGGGCTGCGACTTACTACTATATTTACAAACTTTTGCTTTATTTTAAAACAAACTAAAGCTCGAAAATTTTCCACAGCTACTGTGACATAATCTCATATTTTGCAATATTTATGATTTAGTTTAGCACGAATGTTGCACATCAAGCGTAGGTACTAGTTTTCCGAAATGTTTTGTTGCAAACTCTTTATTTTTTATAATTATTATTTTAAATAATCATTATTTACCATTATCATTCTATTATTCGCTAATATTATTTTTAATTATTTTCTGTTTACTCTTTGTGGATTCCAGGGATTTCCAATAGATGGAGTGTACCGTGCACTTTTACTACCACTATTATTGTTATCTGTATTATCATGATAATTAATAACATCATTATCATCATCATCACCATCATCAATAGCAGCAGCAGCAGCATTATCATTATCATCGTTATCATTATCATCATCATTGCCATTATCATCATCGTTGTCATCAGATTGCTACAACTATTATTCTTATTTTTGGAAGTACTATCAACTTTACTAATAATGTCCTTATCCTTATTAGCACTGTTAATGTTAAAACTGTTATCTTATTTATATCAATATTAGCATTACCATTATCCTTCACATCAGTGTTATTACTGTTATCATCAGGATCATCTTCAGTTTCGTCATTATTATCATTCTCGTTAATATCATTATCACCTTTTTAATTATTTTCATAATTTTGATTATCATCATTATTACTGATACTGTTATTAGTATCAGGAATGACTAAAATCTAATGTTCTATCTATTGTAAATCTAATGTAAAAGTTAAAAATCTTCTAAAAATCGGAGCAGACCCAAAATGCCCCTTCTGTGGCAGACGCAAAGATAAGAAAGACCATTTAATACGAGGCACCTCTGGTTCTCACACCATTGGGTCTCAACAATTGCAGAGAAGGATTCAATATGTTAATACTACGATTTCTTTCATGTTGATGAGGATTACGTACACAAACCAAAAGACGATTTTCAGGGACTTTGATCTAGCCAGCCAAGCATTTTTATAAGGAAGAGAAATTTTGTGTTTTTCTTCGAATATAGAGAAAGAAAATGAGAAAGAAAATGAAGAAAAGAAATTAAAACAATGATAATTTTCATATTAATAATGGTGATTTTGATTACTATGATTATGTTAATAATTACAATAATAATAAGAACTGAATACAAAGATCTATAAATCTAAATAGAAAGAAAATGACACCTCAAGATATTCAAAAACAACTGAAAAAATAAAAATCCAGGGATAATAATCATACAATGATTTTTTCCCCATATATATTTAACAAAATACCATCCTTTCAAAGAAAACCCCCACAAATTTTGGTCAAAGAAGAAATAAGTAACAACCCTCCCTTGGTTTCAGGTATCATGGGATTGTAACAAATGCTAATAAAAGGAAAATAACATTGATGATAATACCGATAATAATGATAATGATACTAATGGTAATAAAAAAAATGATAATGATGGTGATGATAGCATTAATATTAATGATGATCGTAGTAATAGTTTTAATGATAATAATAATGATAATAACGGGGAATGCAATGATTATAATGGTAATGATAATAATAAGGTTGATAATAATAACAATAATGATAAAAGCAAAAACGATAGTGCAATTAAGAGTAATGATAAAAATCATAATAATGAAAATAACAATCGGAATAATTCGATGTAAAGTTGGAAATATATTCTGCTCAATCTTCTAGTTCTTATCATTTTCAAAATAAACACGATTTGGAACATGTAACTCAATAAAAAGTTTTACAATATCCTTACCATCTGCTTCAAGTTTTATGGTTGCTCCTGTTATCGCCATATAAATATTACATATAATTATTTTTGGTCGCTCCCAAATAGCATCATATACATTATTTTTTCAACATTCTCCCAGACATTCGAAATGAGAAAACACTGACAAACCTGATTTAATAAACATAGGCGTGAAATTTCGCTTTCAAAATTAAACAGGGTCATATTGCTTGTTTTTCATACTAGATTCTCAATGAATAAAACTAGGTTATATACCAGTATTATCATACATACATAAGATAGTCTATATCATAAATCCGAATATAAAGAAGATATATTGTTAAGTAAACTGCATTTAAATAAACACATATTTATGGAGATACTCATTACAATAAAACTAACAATATGAATAGAATCATGGATCAGACATTCACTATGATAATTCATTATCGTAAATAAATCTACTGCTATAAAACAAAACGGTTACTAGAATTGATATGACTGAGATATAGACAGAACTGCTAGTATAGTAGAGATAGCCCTAACTTGTACGGAAACTATAGTATACACATGCCTACTTGATTAATAAAACTGCTAGTATATACTGCTAATAGAAATAGCTATTTGTGCTAAAAAGTATGTATGTATGTATTCATATACAGACCGAAATGCGAATGTGTGAAGCTCAACTAAACCAACTATTTTTTTCCAAAGGGACGCTCTGTAAATTCAGACGGTTCCAAGCTGATTACCAGGGTTGTCGGATGGATGACCCACGAGAAAGAGTACTCGGTGGGAGAAGAAGAGACCAGTCAACCCGAAGGAGCTAGCTGCTCCGAACGGAAGCTTTCCAAGAGGTAACACTCGATACAAATCTTACAAATTAATTATCGTCATACAGCCAATTGAAAAAAATGTATATAATAGAAGATAAAAAAGTGCACACCCACGGAATCACACACACACACACACAGACGCACGCACACACACATACACACACTCACACACACACATATATATATATATATATATATATATATATATATAGAGAGAGAGAGAGAGAGAGAGAGAGAGAGAGAGAGAGAGAGAGAGAGAGAGATAACGGAGGGCTTGGGCTTTACAACTTGTACATATGAATTTCTTGGCTGCAAACCGAGGAACGCGAACACCCACATCGCTGGCTCGAGAATAAAACGGAGCAATCAACCTTCGTCTCTCATAAAAACTATATCATGGACTGGGTGAATGTGAGAATGTGTAGCACAACCGGTAGAGCTTAAGCGGCCCAACCTCAGTTAAGCTGCAGAACCAGCTTGCGCCGTTCG
>BOPN01009999.1:0-12500 GCA_017312705.2 Penaeus japonicus
CAAGAATATTTTTTTCATTGAATATGAAGTCAGTGAGATATTCATCTTCGTTACTAATAATACTAAAATGTTGTTGTGGGTCTGATATTAATTTTTCTATTCTTGTGACACTATAGACTACTTCATATTGTAATTTGAGTAATACAGCCATTAATTTATCTTCTTATAGCCTTCTCTCTGCTTTGATCCTTTCTCTCTTGACATGATCTGTTATTTTTTTTCAGTTTGTTAACCTTATTTTTCTTGTTTCTTAACATGATCTTCGATCTCTTGGTATGACTTTCTACTAACATCTTTACATGCATTATAAAGCTTCTTTAGTATATAATTTGGTGTTGAGAGGACGTCAATATCTTTCAGTGATTCTTCTAGTGTTGCATTTATTTTTTCCCATCTATTTGATTATGGCTAAATTTTAAAGATCTGAGATCTTTTATGCTTCGGCTATCTGTTTTTCAATATTTTTCTGATTTTTTAACTTATTAACTTATTCATTGTGATTTCAATTATGTATATATATGTATATGTATATATATATATACACACACACACACACACACACATATATATATATATATATATATATATATACATATATATATATAAATATATATATATATATATATATATATATATATATATATATGTATATATATATACATATGTATATATACATATATATATATATATATATATATATATATATATATATATATATATATATATATATATACATACACACACACACGTATATATATATATATATATATATATATATATATATATATATATATATATATATATATATATGTATATATATATATATACATACACACACACACACACACACACACACACATCTATCTATCTATCTATCTATCTATCTATCTATCTATCTATTTATCTATCTATATATATATATATATATATATATATATATATACACACATCCGTATCTATATATCATTATTTATCTATCTACTTATATACATATATAGATAGATAGATAGATATAAAAGCAGCATTGACTGGAACTCAGTGTTGATTTTTGTTCCCTAATTGAAAGGAAAGACTCTTTGGACTCGCTTATGAGCGGTAAGAGTTGGAAAGATGGTATGGAAGCCATGAGACTGAACTCGAACCGATGCTGACTTCCCTTGACACGTTACATGACTCGCAGATTGTCACCACTAGGTCTCCACTAACGGATGCCTGGCTTTCAACTCCCACAGACTAGATCGACTTTACATCAATTGGCTGTCAACACACAACGTATGAAAAATATTGGCTTGGGCTATGGCCACCATCTTGGAGAAAACACAGACATACTAACTCACACTCACACTCACTCACACACACACACACACACACACACACACACACACACACACATATATATATATACACACACGCACACATCAGTAACATACACAAAAAGGATTGCACTGGCTGAATTCTGTGCGTTAAATGAATCAAATAACTTTGAGTATAAACTATCTCTAAGGAATTCTTGAATCCATTCTAGACGCATTAATCATTCGCGCGGCGGTCAGCTGATCACCATGTTGACAGTTGCAGAGAACTGTTGTCAAACATTTACACCTATTCCTGCTATAGTAGACACAGGTAGGATGCTATAAATCACAGAGAAGAATGAATCTGGAGATTGTGTCAATGGGTTTAAGGCTGGCAATTACTATGAGTGAATTTGTTTGAACAATCTGATGATTTCAGCTAATTGAAGTCACTAGTCTCCGAGTGTCTTCGTAATCCATTCTCAATGACTTAAGCCCTCAGTATGAAATATATGAGTTAAGATAATTTTTTCCTTATAAAAGAAAGAACAACTGATGACCAGCAAGGGGTTACGCTCCCCACCTTGTATTATCTCCCCCTAGTATTTCCTTTTAGGTAGCTAGCTACCACCTTAGTTCTTCTCCCGCTTTTCTTCTTTCGAGAATCCAGTTTCTCATCTTACTGTACTGTACTTTATAAAAGACCTAGATTTTTTCGCCCCACCCACCTTTTATCTTCCTATCGTCCATACCCTACGTTCAACCACTTGTCTCAATAAACTTGTCAAAGTCAAAAAAGCCTACGCTCTCTCTCTCTCTCTCTCTCTCTCTCTCTCTCTCTCATGCATATTTTTGCTTACCTCTCTTTTTCCCATTTTTGTTCTGTGTAAATGGTTTATATTCCATTAACTTCTAAAGTATTTCAGGACCAGGATGTCTCTGCCAGAAGGTGAAATAGCTGGTGATATGGGTGAGAACTTGGAGGGCACTAAAAGTGCCACAGAAGAGGAGGAAGTAGGCCCAAGTGTTGTGGATGTTATAAAGTATATGGATGACAATAATGACAAAGGGGCAAAGAGGGGAATATCAGATTACAGGAGATCCTCTGTTCCTGTTGCAACAACTGAGGTGCAGGATACTGCAATCAGTCAAAGTGATGACATCGGAATGGATAGTAAGCAGAAGAGGTATGCAGAGACCTTGGAAGTTCCAATGACCCAGAGGTTCTTGCATTTGAAGAATGATGAACTGTCTCATGCTGACACTGAATCTGAGTCCATTGTCGATGCTAGTCTCATGTCAGGATCAGATAGTCAATCTCCATCTTTGAGACCAACTAAAATGAAGAAGAAAGTTAGAAAATTGAAGACCATGAAATTTAAGAGGGATGGAAGGGATTCAGATTCTTCAGTCTCATCAAAGAGAAGAGGATCAAGTAGAAGGGCACTTGTAAAATGCAAGTTCACACCAGAAGGTCTTGCATATATTGAAAGCTGCCTAAGAGGCCGTATATTTTCTGGTTGGGTAGAAGAACGAAAATGGGTAGAAAATTTAGGCAGCTACAGAGATATCGTGGAAGTGGATGAGTGGGAAGTAGACTTCAATAAACAGTTAAACATTATTATTAGAAAAATCCCTGGGGTACAAGAAGGTACCAGATGGATCAATATAACAGGTAAGTATAGTTATTTTCATTATTCCTTAATTTATTTTTCGTGTTATTTCTTTAAGAAAATGAAATATGTATAATGTTCCTACAATAACCTTAACTTTTTCTTCTGCTGTCACATCTAAAGTAAACTATATAAAAGGATAGGATATGGTGTTCAGTACAGTAGCTTCATATGATTATAAATTGTGGATGGTGAAACAAAATATTGCCTTAGGTTTTATTTTACTATTTTGTAGCTTGAAGTTACCTTCAAATTGGGTAGGATAGCTATTGATATATGTTTTAATGTGGTGGTGAGGGATTTATCATTATTTGACTGCTGCTGATAAGTCACTCAGATTTTTCAACCATTCTGACCCTCCTATTCAGTGCTTTCACTACATATTGTGTCTTGCAGCATACATTTCATTTATAAGACACTGCACTAGTGTCTCCAATTATTTTCCTAACTCATATATTTTGCAGCTCCTACAGCCACTGAACTTAGCTACTGCTTATGGGTATTGCTTGTTCAGCCACCCATTCCAGGCCATTATTGGTTTGTCATCACTGGTGTTGCTGTGCAACCTCTATTTGGTTTGAAAATTTCACTGCAAATCATAAGGTACCTCCAGTTTTACATTAGAATACTTTATTCCTTCTTAGTTTTGTTTTCATTTACTTCTTCTGTAGTGATATTAAAGAGTTTGAAAATCTACTGTTTTACATATCATAAATAATTTGAGTTGACCTGAGCTATTTATGTGATTTATAACAGGAGTATTGATCCACAAGACTATGAAGCAGCAGACACTCGCCGCAAAAGAAGGAGGCAGATATCATCATGTGAGCTAGGCCACGAGTTAGAGACAATCAGTCAGCAGTTTATGGATTGGTGGGATCAAGTGCGTCAGTTAAACTTTGCTCTAGTTTGGTCTGCTGTAACAGCAACACTCACCATCAGCAATATTCTAGAAACAGTCAGGTAACTTATTAACATACCTTTTCTAAGAAGAATACATCATAAATGCAAGGATATTTTATTTAGCACTGTATGAATGGAGTTATGTAATGTCCTGAAAGTAATAGTAATTTTCTCTTTCAGATTTTGTATAGTATTGGTCATCACTCTAATAGTTGGTTTGGTGACAATGCTTCGATATTCTCATCACATTGTGCTGAGAGTCTTTCGTGAGGCAGGCACATTTTTCAGAAATTTGATACCATTCCTACAGTCGATGATTTTATTTGCTGAGAAGCTTATTGGTGGCTTGTATCTGTTGATAGCCATGGTATGCAAAGACTGGAAGCAACCCAATACTCCATCTGCTTCACCTTCCCCAACTCCCAGGCACACACATCAGCCTTTGAAACCAGATCACTGTCACTTTCCAGCACGCCCTCCAGCTGTACCAAGGGCTGTGAAATATGTACCTCCACAACAGTGGGTCTATAAAAGACAGACTAGTAACACATAATTACATGAGAATATTCATTTTAAACCACTATTTGGTCTGAACATTTTTATTTCAGAAAAAAACTGTTCTTTCTCCAAACCCATATCCCAAAGTTGAATTCACATGGTATTTCTGTATTCTGACTGTACCAGATTATTTTTTTAGTATATTGATAATAACAAAAAACTGTTGTTTTCCAGTTTAGATATTTCAAACTGTAAGAACCCCAAAAGACACACACACACACACACACACACACACACACACACACACACACACACACACACACACACACACACACACACACACACACACACACACACACACACACACGTACATATATATACATATACTTATACATATACATACATATTTGTGTGTGTGTGTGTGTGTGTGTGTGTGTGTGTGTGAGTATGAGAGAGTAAAATTGTGAATATGATGATTATCGTATTTCATCCCATAAGAGCTAGTATTAGAGAATGATAGTAATAGTGTTGAAAGTCTATGTCTTGGTGTTTATCAGTGGCTTAGATAGTCATTTGGTTGTACTCAGTAAGTAGGCAGGATAATATGCCTATACCACAATAAACCAATTATACATAAGTTAAAATCCTGCCTTTATATATCTATATAAAAGTTGTTATTGATTCTTTATTATATTGCTTGTAACATCTATCTGGTACTTAGAAGATATGATATAAAGTACAGCATATGAGCATGCCTTTATACCTCATAATTACCTGCAGTGCCTTGTGTCAGGAATAAATATACAGCCATGCATGCTAATTGCATATGTGTATGATATAGAGATTTATGCATAATTTGATAAGAAAGTATAGTGATATAAAAAAGCATTTTACATATTTTTTAAACATTTTGTAAGATATATATATATATATATATATATATATATATATATATATATATATATATATATATATATATTCTGTAAATGAAACTTTGTTATTATCAGTGACAAATTACCATGGATGTAGATAAGTGGTCTTCCTCTTAACTTTTGATAATATATATAAATTAATTTGTATTTTTATTTTACTGATATGTATGAGGTGAACGAAATCTATGTATTTGTTTGCATATGCTTGCAGAAGTATTGTTATTCATCAATTTTCCATTTTGTTAACTTTAGATGTGAAGTAGAAGTGTTTTTTTGGTTGTGTGATATTTTATGTTTTAAGAGAACATTGTACTTAAAAAATTCCAGATTTGATGTAACTGTATTGTATGTCACTATGAACTGAATTTAAATATGTATCTACTCAGGTAAAAAAAAATGTGTTACACATATGCTGAATTCAGGGCAATCCAGAAAATAGTGCAATACAACTAGTGTGTATATGATGTTGTGCTTTTTTGTGCTGTATAAATCTGGATGAATCATATACAAGTTTTATTCAACCTACAGATATTTGTTGGTATTTTTGAATTTCACAATAATTGCTCTTAAAAGACAATCTTTTTAGTAAATCTAGAGAGAAATTATCTCTGGTGTGTGTGTGTGTGTGTGTGTGTGTGTGTGTGTGTGTGTGTGTGTGTGTGTGTGTGTGTGTGTGTGTGTGTGTGTGTGTGTGTGTGTGTGCGCGCACGTGTGCGTGTGCGTGTGCGTGTGCGTGCGTTTTACCAGTTTTGACTCGTTAATATATATACCTCCGATCTTAAGGTAGCTGAAGGACATGGCTTATAAGGTAGAGGTAGGCAACTATAATGAAAAATGAGTTAGGCTCTCAGAACTGAGGGTCTGTGATACTTATCTCTTGCATGCGTAATTCATTTACTTTGGAGACATATAAATCATTAGCATATATATATCTGTCATATGATGACTTATGTGACTTATATATCATTTGCGTACTGTAAGAAATAAAAGCAAATTCGATAACTTTTCATCCCATCATAACAAGCACTTTAAAATAATCAACATAAACAAATATTCAGTTGCTATCAAAAGCTAGATTTTATTTCATTTTAACTTTTTCCCCACATTTGTATGCTCAAAATATTTTGTTTCCCATACTAATCATACTGATGCTGTTTAGTAAATTTGAAATCTTGATATTTCAATAATCCAACCAATATTTACAGATCTGTAAATCATGGATCACAAAATTTGAATTTCCCGCTCCTTCTAGTGACAGTCATCAATGCCAAGGATCGAGCAACGCAAATTACAAGCTGTACCAGAGCCATTTCAGGGACAGAATGATGTTGAAAGTTACTTACAAGACAATATAACTTCGGATGGATAAGTGGTTTAATTCTTCAGATCGAAAATATAAGAGCGCTATGCTAACTGTAAACCACCATATTACATGTTAGAACGTGTCACTGAATCCTGCCATTGAATCCTCAGGTAGTGTCAAAGTATTTTTGTTTGGTTGACATACCCAAATGAGTGTTTGGTTGCATGTGCATTGCCATCATAGATATGAACATATACTTTGTGTGTCTGTTTTCGATAGAGTGGAACATGAAGTCGAAAACTATTTGTTCACGTCTCTTATTCTTTAACTCCCCGTAAAACCATTGCAGTTTATAATTATTGTTGTGTACATGAGGCCAGGGTACACAGCAGAAGAAAGTTCATAGCTATCACAAAACACTCATACTTTAGTTTTTGATAGATTGGCTGCAAAGACTATATATAAATAGTCTATGAATTGGCTGTAGGGTATCCAAAACACCTGTTTTCAACAACCATTCTGATTTACATGTCATGATGCCATTCTCTCACACTAGAAGCGGGAATTACAGAAGGTAAAGGCATTTTTATGAAAATAAAACAAGTATAGTTTGGTGTTGGTTTTGTTAATGCCATTGTTATTTTGAGGGAAGCTAACTGCAAGGGTATGGAGGCAACCTTGATGCTATGTCAATGTCATGACCATTAGTTATGCACTCTCAGCTCTCATGTAACTCCAAATAGGGTGCTTGTGGGAGGTGCCCTGGAAATTGCATTTAAGTCTTTATTTGCATTGTAGGAGCATACCTTAAATATTTTGTTTGTACTCTCCAATTTCCTTGATATACTTCATGTCCTAGCAACCAGGGTGAATGCCATTGCAATAGATAGTTTCCATGAACTAAAATTTCTTTAAAGGCAAATAAGCGATACATTTATTGCTCTGTTTCAGTGACTTGGAGAATAATTTGGGAAGGCTCTGACCTGCGCCATGGCTCGAAGTCGAAGGTCAGGAATGGGCCTGGGGCTGATGCTGCTCGGCTACAAGTTATACAGCATCGGAATGAACACCATACCACCAGTCACTCTTGCTCTGATAATTGGACAGGTAAGTTACGTTTGTATTTGCAGATTTTATGCAAGACGGATGAGATTTTATTATAAAATATTAATGTAGTCATGTTCGTGTTTACACTCTATATGATGTTATAACTATATTATGATGATAATTTGTATTAGTTCTCAGAAAGCTTTGTGTATTTAAAATTATCGAAACCTACTTCAGCAATAAATTATTGATAGATATATTGGAAAGATGGCAGAAGGAAACAGACAGAAAATCTTTACTAGAATATATCATGTAGTTCCATTCAGCATTTCATGTAGTAAAACCTGATTTTTTTCTCCCATCATCTAGTGCCTTCTTTTTCTGGGTGTCCTTGATCCTCCTTGGAGTAGATATGACGTCTGCTTGAGCGGGGAACACATCTTGTATTACAAGGACTACCGACGACTTGTGCTCTCAGCAATTGAACATTCAGACGACATGCATCTGTATCACAACATGATTTCACTGGTTCTCAAGGGCAGAACACTAGAGAGACTGTATGTATATTCTTTGTTCTTGTTTGTTGAAGACTTTATTCAATTGACATGATGACATCTCTTTTCTGTTGCTTTTTATCTATTTATTTATTTACTTATGTATTAAGTATATATCCCCTCAAATTCTTGATCATTGCTTGTGTAATTTTAATTTTACAATTGATTTTTCTTCATCACAACTCTTTATATTTTTATTCTTTCTTTTGCTTTACCTTATTGTCCTCCTCCTTCTCCTCCTTACTCTCCTTTCTTTCTCAGTAGGCATTATGTGTTGTTTTTTTTACAGAAATAGAAAAAAAATAAATTTATACACAACATTATGATAGATCTTACAGAAGTTAATGAAAAACAATAAAAAATCATGTATACAGAATGCTTTGAAATTCATTCTTTTTTTCTTTTTTTTAGCATTTTAGCAACTGTGCACTAGAAGTCAATTTTAGACCCCTTACACTTTCTTGATGGTCAATAACTTTAATTTTACAGTTATGGCTCCGTGAAATTTGTAATACTTATTGTAGTATTTACATTAGCAACAAGCCTAACATACGTTGGACTGGTGTGGGGAGCCACTGAAGTCTTAGAGAGCTACTCTTATATGAAGCAGTGTGCCATAGGATTTTCTGGTATGTTCTTGATGGAATCTGATGATTAGGGGGGTTTGATGTATTTTGATTTTCTTCAAAATGAATGTGCATTATAAGTTATTTATTATTTTGGAGACACAGGATGCAGACACAGGATTACGTACCATTCTTTGAACTAGATATTGCCAATTTCTCACTTAATTTTACATTATCTATGCAGTTGTCCTTATAGTAACTTTAGTAAGTTTTTGCTTGTTTGTAGATTTTGAGACTGTATAAAATTATTTTTGAATAAATAGAAAGCATTTTAAAATTTGAAGCATGAGAGACCAACTATAATGATTCCTACATGAAAGTTATTATGTTATTTCCAGGTGTGTTGTTTGCATTGAAAGTTCTGACAACTCACGTGGAGGGTGGCTCCCATCGTTACATTCATGGAATGGCAGTGCCAGCAAAATATGCAGTTTGGATAGAGCTAGTTGTTATACATGTTCTTGTACCTCGGGCTTCCTTCATTGGTCACCTTGCAGGTTTGTTTGAATCTTAGTTTATTTGCTTAACATTTGAAGTATGATAAGAAAATAATTCTCTAACACATATAATACCCAGATCAGATAAGCCACAGTTACACAAAAAGAAACTTCTTGCAATATAGGATTTTAAGGATGTCTTTTAATTTTATTTTTATAGGAATTACTGAAGTAGAAAAAATGTAGGTTAATGGTATTTTTGTCTTTCCTATTTATAATTGAATTATATATGTTTCTCAGTCAGGGATGTTATATATGTATTTTTCCTGACTTACATGTGATAGGTGTTTCTATTAGTTATTAAACATAGTTCTTTCCCATTATGGAAACTAAAATTAATTATCCATTCATGATTTTACAGGTATTTTAGTTGGACTCGCATATGTATGGGGCCCACTGAGAATATTGGTTGAGATGATACATGCAACAATTGCAGGACCATATTCAGATGGTGGAAGTCACAGAAGATCATACGGCCAATCCTATACATATATGCGAGGAACTGTTGGTCCAGAACAAAACTATGGTAAATGGATATATTAGATTATGATATGTTTCCAGTTTTAATTATTAAGAGTCAAGTGAGATCTTAAGACATGAAGGTTGTTGACTGAGTGCAAGGATATGAAATAGAGATGAGACAAATTTGCTGCCATAACCCTTCCACAGCAGGCATTTATGTGGGTTTGGATCACTTTTGCAATACATTTTACATTTGTTGAAATTACAAGTTATTCCTTCAGATTTGATGACCTATTATACTAAATGTTAATTAGAATCACTTTGATAATAGTCATATTGATTCATGTTTCATCTATAAGTCTAGAATATAACAGAAAACACACATCTTGAGATGCTCAGCCCAGCCTGTCTCGGAAGGGTTAAGCGTATGCCTATATTGGCGAACCCCTGAATGTGCCAATACTCACAACAAAATGAGTTGTACTTTTTAAACCAGAGGTTTTGGCTCTAAATGCCAGAGTATTTCAAGTGTGTGGGTCTAACACCTTGTGCTATTTGCCAACTCTGGCTGCAGTCGACCGCTGTGTATATACAAAAAGCCATGATGTGATATCACATCACTGGCGTCAAGTGCTGCCACCACATGACATGATATCTTTACCTGTTGTTAACGGGTTAATGTATTTATGAAAATTTACATTATGAAATTTGAAAATATAGTTTGGAGTTACAATCTACATTTTAAAAAATTTACACATACAGGTCAACAACCAGAGTATGAGAGGCAAAATTATGGATGGAATTTCACCAATGAACAATATGAAGCAGGAGAATCATCTCCTTATGCAGGAGGTAAGGTTTTTACTTTTTAGTTGTGTAAAAGGGGACTGTTTATTAAGGGGGAAATATAACTATGTAAAACCTATAGCTGAAATTGAAAATCTAGCCATGGGCTTTCACCTACTTGGCTTTTACAAGATCACTGTCAAAAGAAATCAGAACAATATTTCCATATGAATTTATGTGGCTTGAAAGAAAACACCTACTGTGAGCCTAGCCATGTAGATTGCCATAGGTATTTTTTTTTTTTTTTTAAGGCATTTTCTTATTTTTCTGGTTATAAGAGAGAGAGGGAAAATGAGAGGGAGAGAAGGAAAGGGGAGAAGGAGAGGGAAAGAGAATAAGAACAAGAACGAGGAAGAGAAAGAGAGAAACACAAGAGAGTGAAAGGTGTAGTGGGGGGGGGTGTTAGTAGCCAGACAAACAGAAGGAAAAAGAGAGATGGGAGAGATGGAGAATACAATAATGTTATTGAGAGGATAGAAATATTGAATAACAATATATACAATATGTATGTGTATATATATGTATATACATATATATATATATAAATATATATATATATTATATATATATATTATATATATATATATATTATATATATATATATATATATATATATATATATATATATATATATATATATATATATAAGATGAAATTGCTTCCTGATTTTTTATTTATTTATTTATTTATTTATTTATTTATTTTCTTTCTTTTTTCTTATTTTTAATTTTTTTTTTTTTACTTTTCTGTTTTTTAGGAGGCAAATAATTTATCCTAGTTTTTTTTTTTTTTAGCTTCTACAGTATAACCAGTATGATGAAATAAGTATGTTTTAGGGACAGTATTGCATAGTTAAAGCAATATAGTTATTTTATGTTAAATACATGATAGCATTGCAAAAAAGAAAAATAGAAAGTAAACAAACAATACTGAAATAATTTGATTTATTTCTTCAGAATTGCTTATTGCAATTTACACGCCAAATAACTGAAAAGGTGCTTGGTTGATTTAAAATCTTTGTATGTCAGTGAAAAGACATTTGAAAGATTTTAAGCTTGTTGATTTTTTTTAAAGGGAAGGGGGGGGGAAGGGAAGGAATAAACTTGTTTTTAAATTTGGCTTGGCAAAATGATAGGAATGTATTATAGATTTTGCATTTTTCCCTGTAGTATACTGTATATAAGTTTTTCAATCATGATGGAATGCATGTCCTAAGTATTAAATGTATATCAAGTTTGTAATGTAAATTTCTCTTCTTTCTTTGATACATGTTTTTTTTTATGTCTTATGCTTCTCCTTTTCTTTCACATCTGCCTTCAGAGATCATTGAATTTTGGAATTTTAAATTCTTTACTTATGTGGTCTACTTCTTAGGGATGGCCACACTTAATGACCAGTCTAGTTTTAAAAGTAAAAGTTATTATTACTTTGCAAATATATTTTCTATATATGGGAAGAAGCACAGAAGCCAGGCACATGTACCACCAAAAATCTTGTATTGTTAACCCTTTTATCAAATGAGCCTCTTCTGTGACTTTCACTGTAGAAGACAGTAGGCCACTTTTGTGATTTTACTCATAACAGCCAGTGAGGTAGCATGGAATACTTGGCCATAGAATGAATTCTGTATGAGGAATAAGAACTTTTTACACATCCTCTCTTGATGCCACTATGGATGGACATCAAACAGCCAGTCTGGCTTGGTGTTGACTACCTCCAGTGCTGAGCTGGACCCGGCAGTTGAGAGGCACTCTTCCAAAGGAGAACATTTGTATTTTTTCTGATCCTATTTTCTATTCACACTATTGCCAGGCCTGGTAGGTTTCCCATTGGCTGGTAGAGCCCTGTTTTCATCAACAGATCT